>PISX010004967.1:0-113868 GCA_004024625.1 Mellivora capensis | reverse complement strand
TGGGGTGGCAATCCTTATATCAGATCAATTAGATTTTAAGCCAAAGACTATAATAAGGGATGAGGAAGGACACTATATCATACTCAAAGGGTCCCTCCAACAAGAAGATCTAACAATTTTAAATATCTATGCCCCTAACATGGGAGCAGCCAACTATATAAACCAATTAATAACAAAATCAAAGAAACATATCAACAACTCGTACAGCTTCTTAACACAAGAGCCCAAACCCTTAGTAAGTGCTAAGGAACATACTCAGCCACAACATGGAAAAGGCCAGAAATGCTGGAAAATTAATCTCCCCCAGGAGTGGTCTTCAACCAGTGATGGATAAGAGTTGAAGGATAAACATTCCAGCTTCTAGTACCTCTGACAGAACAACTCTCAGGGATAAATTGCACAGTCCCTTAGAGCCTCCGTCAGGACTGAACTTTGACAACAGCAGCAGTCTGCTCACATGTACGTTTATTGGCTTTCTTCCTCTCATGGACTCATTTCCCTACTTTCCTACCAATGTTTTCTTGGATTATTTGCCAAAATGATTACTTTCACATGAATCCTTATCTCAGGGTCTGTTTCTGGAGAAGCCAATCTTGCAGAAGCATGGGAAGACTATCAACCTACAAAAACTCAAGTGAGTATATGTACCAGAAAAAAAAATTACTTTTCTTAAAGAAATAAAAAAATATTAATTTTATTATTAAATATAGAAAAAATATAAAATTCTATAATTAATCATGTAAAACCTAATTTCCAATATTTAGATCAATTAAAAGAGACACTAGAATAGGAAGAGATTGATATAATATTTATTGAAAGGATCTAAGCAAAGAGAAATATTAGATGTGTTTACAGTTAGGAGAGTTCTGTTATGGGAAAAAAAAGGCATGCTTTAGTTAAATATCTGATTTACATCTTATTCTTTTGTCAAATCAGGGAAATTAATGATTTGGATAATTGTTGATGAGGCAGAAGCTTTTGGCATTAATCATTGACATAATATGTTTCTAGGATTTTTTATAAAGCACTTTTCCGTGTTGGACCAGCATGTCAGGCATAAAAATAATGGTGAAAATTGGGCCCCATTAGATAGTGTCTGGTTAGAAGCCTCCTGTTAATCCCTCTTCATTCATGCATTTCTCGAGGCAGCTGTACATACAAGCATCTTCTTTATAGAAGTTTATGCTTTTCTAGATGATGAAATTGGCTGGCAGTACTTATGGCATCTGTCCTAGACTCAAGGTCCAAGAAAAGTTCTTCCCCTACTAAATAAACCCAGATGCAGACCCTAACATCACCCTGATGCTGAAGCACACACATGAAACAAAACAAAGATGTATAAAAAGGAAAGGGACAAAATTGAAAAGTACTAGATACAAAATAACTATGCAAGAGTAAAAGGAGATTCGGTGCATATAATTTCTGCACTGAAAAAAGAACAACTTAAATAGACAAAAATGTTTGAAGATAACATAGAAGACAAATTTTCTGAAAATAAAAATAATTATATCCATAAACTAAGACCTCTTCGGAAAACAGTGGTTCAGAGGACCTCTTGCAGACTGAAAAAATCCAAAAGACCACTGGAGAATTCAAGAGGGAAATTTCAGCTAAAGGGATTAGCTTCCTAATGCCCTTGTGACTTAAGAGTTAAGTGTTCTGTTCACTCCCAGATTCAAATACTAAGACCTATTCTGCATTTTGAAATCTTTGCAATCCATTTGCTTCTCCATATGCCTAGTATCTCTACCTTGGCCCAGGATGATGGCATTTGAAGTACTGTACACTTTTTTTCTCTTTGGTCTCAAGCACCTTCAAATTCTCCATGGTGTAGACAGAGAGGTCTTTCTAAAATCTGACCATATTAAACTTCACCTGAGCTCTGTGATCCTGGAAAACAGCAATGTTTAAGAAGTTCCCCCTCCCTTGGGGTGCCTGGCTGGCTCAGTCCATATAACATGGAACTCTGACCCATGAATCTGAGCCCCGTGTTGGGTGTGGAGGATGCTTAAATAAATAGGAAAAAATAAATAAAAAGAAATAAAAATTAAAAAAAAAAGGAAAAAATAAATAAAAAGAAGAAAAAATAAATAAAAAGAAAAATTTAAAAAAAAAGCCATTTCCTAGGATATGGCTTACCGCAATGAAACACTCTTCCCCATATGACCTAGATAAATCTCACAGATGCCGTTCTTCTTTACTTATGATAAAACTAGACACAGAACTTCCAAATTTTTATTCTTTGTTTCATAAACAATTAGCTGAACTTCTTATACCCAGTAATCATTCTGGATAAAATACCTGCTAATTTCACTTGACCAAATTTTGGTTAAGCTTCCCTTCCTCCCCCAGGTCCCTGAATTTTGACCCTTCTTCAATATAAATCAGCCTACATTTCCTTCTGAATGATCCCTTTTAGGAATAGGCTGACCTCAGGGTAAACATTCTCTGATCTATTAACTAAGCATGCCACTTTCATCCATTCATTTTACTTCCCCATGCCTGATTTTTTCTGACCTTGTTCACTCCTCACTATAAAAGGAAAGCCCTTTTCTACCTGACTTTTGAAATACTTGTAGATTTCATGGTTGGAGCATTCTTCCTATTACAATAATTCTCTTCCCTCTATTGCAATAGTCTGCCTCTTTTATTGCAATAGGACTTTTGAATAAAAAAGTCTCTCCTTATCTAGGTCTGGATTTGATTTAATTTGACAAACCAAAATCTGACCATTCCACTCCCCTACTTAAAACCTTATTGCCTTTTCACTGTTTTAAAAATAACTGACAAATTCTCCTTGTTGGTAAGTCCCTTCCTGGTCTAGTTTATCCCATACCTATACTTCTAAAATTTTGCCTCTTCCTTTTCCTAAACCACCTCCCTTGCTGTGCCTCTTTCTCTAAGCTCAAGCCATTTTTTAAATCTTTGCGATTCCTTAAGTCATCATACTTTCTCTGTAATTTGGACTTTCTCCTCCTCCTTGTCTTGCCTCCAACCTTTCTGGATTTATCCTGCCTAACTCTCAAACCTCAGGTTTGATGTCCCTCACTCAGGAGACCTTGCTGGACTTCCCAAGTGAGGGCTTGGTTTTCCTTTAAGTCTTAAAAACTTGGTGTACTTTTCATCTCATACTGTTGTCATAAATGCTTCTTTAATGGTGTTCTCTATCATTAGACTTTCTACCTCAAGAAGACAGAGACTATGTGCTTTTTATCATTGCACCAATAGTGTCTAACACATAGAAGACACTCAAATATCAATTTTATCAGTACAATTATATAATTGAATGAAAAAATAAGTTGATAGCTTTGACACAAGAGAAGTAAAAATCAAAATAGTAGAATCTGCTTCCGGCAAAGAAGAGTTTATTCATACTATTTTGGTTACAAGTGACAAACAACAAACCTGAATGACCTTAGGCAAAAAATAAAAGGGTGATGATTAGTGATTTCATAAGAAAATTAAGGAATAAAACACATGGATTACCTAGGACTCTCTCAAAAGCAAACTTCAGGAAACTCAGCTCAAGGTACTTTAGTTAAAATCTTCTGGACTAAGTTTATTTTGGTGAAGAAGCTTATTTGGAGGGTTCAGATGTGATCCAAAATCTGGTCTTTCCATGCCTCTGGTTTCTGTTCTTTTTCCATGTGGAAACTTTAGTTCCTGATACCACCAGGTGGTAAGATGGGAGGAAGAGAGCTCCCCGCCCTCACAACTCTAAGGGAAGTTTCCAAATGAGCTTTATTTTTTGTGATTGTTTTCGTTTTATTTTGTTTTCCCAGTTGTCCTATAAAGGATCTTAAATCCACTAGTGTAGGATTTTCATAATGGAGCTTGGTTATGTTTCCTGTAGGAACCAATCTCTGAGATGAGAGGAATGTGATTCCTTGTTGGTTTAGCTTCTGATATCACCCACTCCCCCACATGTGAAGGTAGAACCATGCCTACACTTCAGAAGTGAAAGTGGGAGAGAAATCTCTATCCCAACATTAGTGCTGCTGCCAGACCAGCACCAAAAGAAAAGGCAAAGGACAAATGAGCCCTACAGGTGGTCATAGAGGCGACCTATGGGAAAATAAACCTAAATGTCCTCAGGATATGCTTTCTCCACCTGTGCTACTGCTCTGCACTCCTGTATTCTCCATAAGGGTAAATTCATGGTTCATTCTCACTTCCCTTCCTTCTAGTTCAAAGAATGTGACTCATTAATGTTTTAACATTTAAAAACATATTAAGCAATTCATTTCCTTTTCAACAATATATAGGAAACATTTCATTGGATTTTTAAACAGACATTTAAACAATACGTTTGCTATAGTACTTATAGAACAATCATAGGAAAAAATACCCAAATCCAATTAGTATGCCATTACACATTTGTCACACAAGGCAACAATAGTAATCATAATTTATTATCCTAGAGGAAATATAAAAACTAAGAGGTAATCAAAATATCCCAATACTTTGCAGAGAAAATCTACCATATTCAATTCTTTATATGATGCTGAAGAATTCAGAAAAAGTAATGAGCATTTCAAGCAATGCATAGTAGTATTGGAACCATTTTCCAGTGCTGATGAGTCTTTTCTCCAAACTATTTTTAATCCTGAATTTATGGAACACTTCTCTCTACCCTTTCCTTATTTTTCCAAGTGCTTGAAAAAGTTCCCTGTAAATAAATTTTAATTGCACTTCACAGAAAATTAATCCTTTCCTTTGGATATTCCATACTGCCTCATGAAACCAGAAAACGATTCAAACATAGACCACCTCTAACTGGAATCCACATGGTAAGACCTGATTCCAAAGAGCAAGAAGGCCTCCAATAGGTGAGAGTAACCAAGGTAATTTAAATATGGGTGAATACAAGAACAAATTCCCAGGCTCTGTTACTCTCTTTGTTGAAACCCATTCTTTTGGAAAATCATTTTCTTTAGCCATTGGACAACAAAATGCATTGTCAAGAAATTTTATAGCAATAATTATAAAAGATGTCCATTTGAACCCATTGAGGTCTCACTGATTTTATAACACCCAGCAGACCTCCCTGCAGGAGAACACTATATTTATGTGAGCAATATATGCGAGAATTGAGATCGTAAAATTAAATGACCACATAGAACTGTCATTTATATGATGAGCGCCTACATATGTGAAGGCTGGTTTATTTTGCAGCATTGGGTTGCGTTAAATGGTCCACTCTCAGTGAATGTTTTTAATCACGCATTTCTTCACTCTTTCTGCAATATTACACTTGAAGGACTGGTAAGCACTTTGCTATGAAATGCTAAATGGTTACTGGCACTGCTATTCTGACAGAAGAGCTCACTAAAATAGAAGTACAGTACATATTGTATGCAATTGTTTTATGAGAGACATTATGGTTACTAGAATAACATTTCACCATTACCAACTGCTGAGAGAAAAGTCATTAAGATATTTGGTGAGCCAGCGCAATTTTTCAACAGAGCTATAGTACAAGACCTTAGAACAGCTTCCATGGAGGGAGGCTGGCTGTCTCACAAGAAAAAAATCAAGTCTCAAGTCTATGTTGTTTGATTTATAGTACTTTATTTTCAATGTCCAATGAGGAAGTTATTGGATATGTCAGGAGTGTCAGAACAATAGGGGATGCTTGTGTAAAATATATGTATATTTCACATACAGGTGTTTCTGTTACGTGTGTGTCTGTGATTTTGTGTGTGTATGTGTAAAAAATTAATCTCTGGTGTTAATTCTTAAGACAATGTCAATGTGTTAAAACTCACGTTTCTCAGGGAACTACCTTTGTCCAGAGATTAACTTATATACTTTGAACAGCAGAGGTTCTTTCTTTTTTTAAATGAAAAGACATTGACATTAGGGGAGGAGTGAGAATAGGAAACTGTCTAAACACATTTTGCTCAAATAAAGAATAAAACAAGTAGTTTACTGTAAACATTTAACATTTTCTACCATTGTTATTGGTGGTAAAACAGGGATGATAACAGTTTTATAAATGTTTTTCCAAATATATATGTGTGTGTATGTATACACAACACATATACATACATATGTGTCAGTATATCCTTACGTATATGTTCATATATAGTATATGTATAATATATTCAAGATAGATAACTTTTTGAATATTAAGCTCACAGAGTTTACCACCTGAATGCTACTTTTGTTACTTCCATCTCATTACATCAGGAAAAAAACATAAGAATTCATCAAAAACAAATATACTTTGGGCTGTATTTCTACCACAACAAAACAGACAGAATTGGAATTATATAGTTAAATATGTGAATGTGTATGGATAATTGTGAAGATGAGACTCAGCAATCTTATCCTCAGCACTTGTGGTCACCTTAGTAAGTGGTATACTCCCATACGCAGAATTTCCAGTCAGCAACTACTGGTTAATATCTCTATCTCTATCTCTATCTATCTCTATCTACATACACATTTAAAGATTTATTTATTTGCGAGAGAGAAAGAGCATGAGTGGGGGGCAGAGCAGAGGGAGAGAATCTCCAGTAGACTCCCCCACTGAGCATGGAGCCGGAGGCAGGGCTGTATCTCAGGAAGCCAAGATCATGACCTGAGCCAAAATCAAAAGTTGGACACTCTGCTGAATAAATATTAAAAAATAAGAACACTTATTTATTTAAAAAAAACACTGGAGCTCTTTTAAAAATTATAGTATCAAATAGATATTTTGAATTACCCAGAAAACTGGATTCTATTCCTGTATATTCAATACTTTTGACTCCATGTAAAAAGGTCTTGAGTTTTCCACAAAATTATAAAGGGGGGAGAAAAGATAATTCAGTGAAAAAGCATTAACATAATTTTTAATTCTTTGATGTTTTGATGCATATAGAAACACCCAAAGTACATGTAACTGGTGGAATCACCATGTTCGGATTGCTCATCATAGCCAACTCTTACATGTATTAAGCCCTCTATGACTTGTTTTTTATTAGCCAGTTTTTATCTCCCTAGTTGATGATAATAAAACTTATTTTTTAAAAACACTTTTGGGCAGCACCAAGGTGACAGGGAAGATACCGTTCTTGATGGAGGTGATGTTTCCTAACAAGAAAATTAAGTAAACACATAAATGCTGATCTCCAATAATTTCCTTTTGATCTATGCACTTTGTCCCATGTAACCTCTTCTAGTACGTTATATAGGTGGTATAAATATGACCTATTTTATTTTAAAAATAACAAGTTTCTCTCTTTTTACCTGCTCTCTTATATCCCACTATGGCTATATTTCTTTCCAGTGGTAATCAGGGGAGCCTTACCTAGTCACTGAATTTCTAGGCCTATTTGGGTTGTGGGGGGAATGGAAGAGCTGGAGAGTGTTGTCCTTTCCTTCTACTTCTCCATGTCTGTCCAAAATCCAATCTAGATCCATTAAAAAATCAGGTAACTGATTTTTAAATTATATTATGTAGAAGCAGAAAGGATTCACTCTAAAGAGAAAGATGTAGGAAACATTGAACTCTCTTCCTTCTTTCCTTCCCTTCTCTCTTTCTCTCTCTTTCTTTCTTTCTTTCTTTTCATTTCTTTCTCTTTCCATCTTTCTTTCCTTTGTTGTTATTTCCTTTACTAATATCTCCTAACATCATAAGTAGCACATGGCAGGTTGTTATGTGAATGAATGAATGAACAAAGGGATGGATGAATATATGGACAAATGAATTAACCAATAATTGGAATAAATAAAAGAAGGAAGGAATTATTTGAATATACATATATTTGGATTACATATCTGAACCACAGTTCCATAATACTTTCCTATATTAAGCACAAACATTTAGTTACCTTGCAGTGGAAAACATTTACAGGAATATTATTATGTTTCCTAAATATAGGTATTGAAGATGTTATTCATATTAGATAAAAAAAAATCAGCATTGTGAAAAAACTTTAGAGAAACATTTTCACCCAGAAGGCACTGTCTTTGCCAAACTAAAAAATAAGTCAGCATGTTAAAATGTTGAACATCACCCCTTGGAAAAGATTTTAACAAAATACATACTTCAGTTAAAAGAGGGCAGTGGAAACCTGCCTGGTAAACAAAGTGCTTTGTTTTTTTCAAAGTCTTCAAGGCTTGTGACCCTGAGGAAAGCTTAACTAAACTCAATGAAGAAAAAAAAAGTTACATCATAAAAGTTGAATAAGTCAAAATATAAAATATTCAATTATTATTGCCTATGGGGTTTGTTTTGTAAATATTTTATCCACAGTCAACACTCGGCTTTCTCTCCTCCCCATCTTTTAAGGGCCATCCGGGGAATAACCCACGCTTCCTCACTCAGTTGCTTGACTTCCCTTTAGTCTTCTTATAATTTATTAAATGATGTTTTTAGAAACATAAGTACTTCAAGTTTCCTTTCTTATCACGTTGTGTGTTGTTCCTTTCACCCACAGAATTGCTGCAATTAGAAATATAAAAAAGATACGTTAGGGCACCAGATCATCCTTTGGGGTTTTAGCCACAGTTGTTTTCTTTTAGGGAACTGCTTCCAGTCCTGCCACAATACACTGTATGAAATGCCCTGATATGACATCACTTTCCCAAGATGGGGGGGGGGAATTTGCTTATTTGCTTCATTCAATACATGAAACATTTTATAGCAGTTCTCATTTATGTTACAATTTCTAAAATAATACATAGACATCAGAATTTATCTCATTTCTTTTCTACTGTGTACTTGCTTATAAACTGTGAGCTCAAGATGAATATGGAATAAATTTTAAAGTACATTAAATATTAATAAGCCTCCAAAAACTGGGTCTATCTTTAAATGAATGGGCTAACATTTGGATGAATACTAATATTATATCACTAGTTTTTTTTTAGATTTTATTTATTTATTTGAGAGAGAATGAGTGAGAGAGAGCATGAGAGAGGAGAAGGTCAGAGGGAGAAGCAGACTCCCCAAGGGGCTGGGAGCCGGATGCAGGACTCGATCCCAGGACTCCGGGATCATGACCTGAGCCTAAGGCAGTCGCTCAACCACCTGAGCCACCCAGGCGCCCTATATCACTATTTTTAATCAACATCTTAGTAACATTCACTTTAGTATCATATTATCTCTATTCCAACAATATACTACAAAGTTTTCCCTATAAACCCAAATTATCAGAAAGTGTTAGTATCAGATTAATCTTTTATGATAAACAAAGATATTTCTTTACTGTTGACTGTTGTACTGTTGTACAGAGGTTGACTCAAAAATACAAGCATTTTTTAATTAATCAAGTCACACTTTATAGGTCAGTGGGAGTATGTTATTTAAGTGACAACTTGCTGCACATTTATATTGAATAACATGATTAGTATGTATTTAGTTTGTTTAAATAGGAGGATAATAAATAAAACAATAAAGTATTTATATATAGTCACATATAACCAAAAAAACTGCTTTAAAATTTCTAGTTGCATTTATTCAGGGGTACATTGGAAAACTTATTCACTCTCACTATCTGAAGTATAATAACTGAGACTCCCTTGCCTAAGGATGTATGAGTAAACTTGAGCTTGGAAAAAAAGAAGAAACAATCTTAAAATATCAACAAGGAGGAAGTCTTGAAAAGGCAAATAAGACATGAAAATGACTTCAAGGAGCATGCTATAGTTCCCTCTTTGAAAAATCAATATTCAATAATCATTTAAAGGATTAAGAGTGGTAAGCAAAAGTGGCATGGAGAAGTGTTCTGAAGAGTGACTCTGAATTATGAAATACCATTTCATATGCCAGAGTAGTAAAAGTGGAATACTAATTTGGTGCAACCAATTCATCCATTTCTAATTTACACTCCACACTGTGTCATTCATTTACTAATGCTTGAAATATATAGATGACTAACAAGATGACTCTTGCTCATCAGGACAACTCTTGACACCAAAACAGTAATGCAATTATCCCAAAAGCAATAGACTATTACCAAATTGATTTATGTGCTATCTCTAGGATACTTTAAAATTCATAGCCTATCACAGGAGTATAATATAAAATTCAACTGAGAGTTTAAAATTTAGCTCAGAAAGAATATCTGGCTTCACACATAATTGCAAGTTAATGTTTCAAAAATTGGAAAACATTTAACAGATAGAACTGTAGTTAATTGAATATTTATCTCCCCCCAAAATAAAAATCAATATTCTTAAATGGCTGTTGGGATATCACGTAAAAGAGAAGGGGGAAAGCTGTACTCTGAAGCTGAGTGCTCACAAGAGCTAATATACTATTCAAATGAGATCAATCAAGATGTGACTATTTTTCTAAAATCTATTAGTTGATTTTGACATTAAATTAGAGAACTTGTTGTTCAAATACTCCAAGATGGAAAACTCACATGTGGTTTAAATACAAAGTTCTTAAAAATTATAATATGAAAAAGATTTATTCACCTGCTTGATAAACTAATGGAAGCATCACATCTAGTATGAGAGATTATTCTCTGTATGGTCTATTATACTTAATGTCGATATTCATTTGTGGAAAGATACTATGTTGAGGCATTAACTGGTGTGCTTTCTCCCATTCTGTCCTCAGAGACTCCTTCATTTTCACCCTGAAAGCATCTTTGAACCACCTCCTCACCACCCACAACAGCTAGACTAGAAGGTCTTGCCAGGGTTTCCCGTTGAGCTGTCCTATTGAAAGGAGCATGGCTAAGTGCTTGAGTGTGGACTCTTGAGCCAGACTTTAAGTTCAAATGCCAACTTTGTAAGTTGATAATCAATTACTTTCAAGCAAGTTATCTAACCTCAATGTGCCTCAGTTTCCTCATATACAAAATAGGGTTGCTGTATAAGTGAGATTATATGCATAGATTGCTTAGAATAGCACCTGCCGCATAGTAAACATCAGATGTTTTATTAGTTGTTACCATGCTCAAAATTCACTAGTCCCAGTATCTAAACAGATTGAGATTCTTGCACAATTTTTCTTCTGCTCCTAAAGACTAGACCAAGAGATGCCATGGTCAGGAGAAAAATAGAGTTAAGAGTTATGAAGTGTGTGTGAGAGTGGGGGCGGGGCGCGAAGTGCCAGAGCAAGGATTCTGTACCCCACCTCCTGAGGGGGGGAAAAAAGAAACTGGGACAGCCTGAATCCCAAGGTCAGCCTATTTCTTTCTTTTCTTTTCTTTTTTAAAAGATTTTATTTAGCTATTTGTCAGAGAGAGTGAGCACAGGCAGACGGAGTGGCAGGCAGAGGCAGAGGGAGAAGCAGACTCCCCGCTGAGCAAGGAGCCCGATGTGGGACTCGATCCCAGGATGCTGGGATCATGACCTGAACTGAGGGCAGCCGCTTAACCAACTGAGCCACCCAGGCATCCCCTAAGGTCAGCCTATTTCTAAAAATCACACATCTGATCTGATGCTTATCTCTTCCCTGAAACTCTATCCAGGTCCCCTATTCACATTCCACCCCCACCCCAATATCAACAAATTTGCATTGAGCAGCCTGAGACTCTTTTGTATAATCCTTAAGAGAGGAGACTTTGATACTCCATGCCACTCCAAGGAGGGGCATATAGGGGAATCCTAGACCTGAACCAGGATGAATCTAAAAGAAATAGCTTGAAAGACCCCCACTGAACTGGTGAGGCAATGGATTGTGCCCCTGCTACACATTGATTGCATTTTTACTATGTTCTAGAACTTTCTACATGCATTATCTCCTTAATTTCCTCTCAAATTCTGCAGTATGATAATACTTATTTCAGTTCTTCTTTCCGGAATACAGTGGTAACATAATCAAAGACATTTTAAAAAATTAATATGTAATGCCAAGATTTCTGTTTATGCTTCCTATCAAAGCATCCAAACATATAAAAGAAGGCTTGCATTTAGAATCAGAAGACCTAAATTTGAATGGACTCTACTACCCACTAGTTAGATGATCTTATCAGGTAATGTAGTCTTTTGAGACCTCAATATCCTCATTTATAAAATGGACACAGCATTTGTAACCTTACAGAATTACTTTAAGACCACAGTGACATAATAAATTGTGAAAGCATTTTTAAAACTATAAAGTGCTATATAATTATCACACATAAATCTATAATTTTATGTGAGCTGCTTCCTTGTAAATACTCAAAACCACCTCAATATAAATTCAATCTCTCCTATAAAATGCACACTCTGTGTAGAAATACAGTTTGAGGCTTTATCAACAATAATAGGTGATTGTTTTTAGTAGAATTCTTTATTATTTTCTATAGAAAACTCTGCTTTAGATGTTCAATGATTAATATACTTCATTCCAAAGTTAATAAAATAATTGGAGAAGATAATAAAGAAAAAACATTAACTTATTTTGCTACATTTTGTGGGGGGCACTGAGAAAGGGATTTTTTTTTAAATAAGTGATCTCCTAGGTTCTAAAAAAAAAAAATGCCAAACACATATACAACTCCTGTATTGTGTGAAAAACAGTAATTATAGTGTCCTGAAACAGGTATCCACATTGAAATAATAAAAATGGATAGAATATGTACTTATTGTATTGAAAAGTTGGAAGATAGGCAATTAACAGCTAAGTTCCTGTCCCAAGTTCTGATAATGACAGTGGTGGGGATGTCTGCCACTCAAAGAGGCCAAACTGATTACAAAGAACAGCCCCAGAGCAGTTTTCCATATTTGATTTAATTTTATTGTGTGAACTGGCATTTATTAAAGTCAAATTCTGATTAGTTGAGAGTTGATTATCTAGATTATAAATTACATAGGGATTTTTTTGGTCTTTCATTGCCTCTGGCTCTTGAATTTTGGTCATTTTACTAATTAGCTCCTTTTGAATGGTGGGTAGACAAAGTAAAAAGAAACTCAAAAGATCCTATGCTGTGTCTTAGTAATTCTAACAAACTCACTAGAGAGAATTTGGAAAAACTGGTTTGAATTATTTGTAGATTTCTATCTTTCATTGTATTTGTGTTCTTCCTTATTTTGTCTCATTTAATTAATAAGATTTTATCTCCCTTCTGATAAATGGTAAGAGTAAATGATTTTCTAAAAGCAAATTAATGATGCTTTTAAAAATTCTAATTTTGGTTCTCTGTATTTTATCTTGTAGTACCAAAACATTATTTTTTATTATATAACACACTGGAGGATTGTAAAATTTATATAAATGTTATATAATTCTTCACATTCTATAATTTTTTAACTTAATTTTTAAAAAATGTATTCATGTTGGCATACACACACACATACATTCACATACTTATACACCTTGCTTATTTTAAAATCCATACATTATTCTGTTAGATGGATGTGTGATATTTTTCTATTTTCCCAATTAGTGTGGTTTACTTTCTTCTGGTTTTTGCCATTATGAATTATGTTACAATGATAATTCTTTTTTTTTTAAAGATTTTATTTATTTACTTGACACACAGAGAGAGGTCACAAGTAGGTAGAAGCAGGCTCCCTGTTGAGCCGAGAGCCCAATGCGGGGCTTGATCCCAGGATCCTGAGATCATGACCTGAGCCAGAGTCAGAGGCTTTAACCCACTGAGCCACCCAGGCGCCCCTACAATGATAATTCTTGTACATGCTTCTTTATTAATTCATACAAGAGTTTCTCCATGGTATACATTGAGAGTTATAATTTCTGTGTCATGAGATACATCAGCTTTACTGTGTATTACCTAACTGATCTCCAAAGAGTTAGACTATTTGATATTCCTACTGGGAGTATCTGAGACTTTCTGTCTCTCTAGTACTTATCATTGTCAGGCATTTTGCTTTTTTTGTTTCATTTTTTGCCAGTGACAGGTGCAGGAAGTTCCTATATATATATATGTATATATATATATATATAATTCACAGCTAAATTGGCAAAATTGAAAGGAAGGTATAGAGAGATTTCCTATACATGCACAGCTTCACCCATTATCAACATAACCCCCAAGTGGTATATTTATTTTATTCTGTGAACATATATTGACACCAATTGACAACATTGACAATCAAAGTCTATAATTTACATTAGGGTTCACTCTTGATGTTTCAGTACATTCTGTGGGTTTGAACAAATGTATAGTGACATGTATTCATCATTATTATTTGCACTGGCCTAAAAGTCCTCTATGTTCTGCTTATTTATCCCTCTCCTCCTCAGCCACCTACCAACCCTGGGCAATTACTGATCTTTTTACCATCTCCCGTAATTCTGCCTTTTCCAGAATGTCATACAGCTGGAATCAGACAGTATGTAGACTTTCAGACTGGCTTCTTTCACTTAGTAATATGTATTCAAATCTCCTCCATGTTTTTTCATGTCCTGCTAGCTTATTTCTTTTTAGCACTGAATAATATTCTATTGTATTGATATACCACAAATTATTTATTCATTTACCTACTGAAGGACATTGTGCTCATGTGTAGAAAAACTTTAATCTTCTTCCTGTGTGTCTCTCCCTTATTCTTACATTATGGACACTCTATTGATACTTCTGATCATCAAATGTGTGTGGGTTTTCTCACACCAAGCAAATCTCTGTGACACCAGCTGGGTGTGCTACAATTTAACTCAGTTCTGACACTTAACAGCTCAGTCCCTTGAGGCTGCCCCTACTTCAGATGCTAATCAGAAGTAGTGGGTTCTCAAGTCAATACAACTTCTATCCAACTTGGCTACACATCAAAGGTTCCTACGATTTCCTTCTGCTTGGATTCAATTATTTGTTGGAGCAGCTCACAGAACTTCAGGAAACACTTATATTTGCCATTTCTTTAAAGGATACACATGAACAGCCATATGAAGAGATATATAGGTGAGGTCTGGGAGGGTCTTCTGCCATTGGAGAGCTGGAATACATCATCCTCTGGTATGTGGATATATTCACCCCCTTGGAAGCTCTCTGAACTGTATGTTTTTGGGATTTTTATGGAGGCTTCATCATGTAGGTGTGACCAGTCTTTAACTCCATTTCTAGCTCCTCTCCCCTCTCTGGAGAATGGGGGTGCTTAGGCTGAAAATTCCAGGCTTCTGACTAAGCCTTGGTCTTTCTGATGACTAGTACCTATTTCAGAGCCATCTGAATCTGAATAACCCATCCAGAGTCCTCTCATTAGAACAAAAGAGACTCTGGGAGTTGAGGGAAATTGGGGGGAAAGATGAACCATGAGAGACTATGGACTCTGAAAAACAACCTGAGGGTTTTGAAGGGGCGGGGGTGGGAGGCTGGGGGAGCCAGGTGGTGGGTATTATGGAGGGCACGCATTGCATGGAGCACTGGGTGTGGTGTAAAACTATGAATTCTGTTACGCTGAAAAGAAATGAAATTTTAAAAAAATGTTCTTATAAAAAAAAAAAAAGAAAGAAACTCTGAGTATTTACAGGGATTTCAGGAGCCCTGTGCCAGGAATGGGGACAAAAACCAAACTGATATTTCTTACACTAAATCACAACATCAAGTTTCTTCCAAGTTTTGGCATTTTTAAATAAAGCTGCTATAAACATTCATGTTCAAGATTTTGTGTGGGCTTGAGTTTTCAACTCCTTTGGGTAAACACCAAGGAGTGTGATTTCTGGATCATATGGTAAGTGTATATTTGATTTTGTCAGTCACAGCCGAACTGTCCTCCAAAGTAGCTGAATAATTTTGCATCTCACTAGGAGTACACGAGATTTCCTGCTATACCACAATCTTTCCAGCATTTGGTATTGTTTGTGTTCCAAATTTTGTCCATTCTAAAGGTGTGTAGTGGTATCTCATTGTTATTTTAATTTGCATTTTCCTGATGATAAATGATGTTGAGCATCTTTTCATATACTTATCTGCCATCTGTATATTTTCTTTGGTGAGATTCTCTTATGGTTTTAATTTGCATTTCCCTGATTGCTAGTGAAATTGAGCATCTTCATTCACTTATTGGCCACTTTAATTTTTTTCTCCTGTGAATGACCTATTCATATGCTTTGCATATTTTCATTGGGAAGTTGTACTTCTGGTTGCCATTCATGTTCTGCAAATATCTTCTTTCAGTCTGTGACTAGTTTTTCCACTTTGTTTATAGTTTCTTTTTATGCAAAAAGTTTTAGTTATAACATAACAAATATATCCGAATTTTCTTTTATGATTTATGTTTTTCATGACTCCTTCCTTACCCAAAGGTCATAAAGATATTATGTTATATTTGCCTTGAAACGATTTAAAGAATCTAATTTAATTTTGCACATGGATAAACGATTGTCCATCACCACCACAATATTGTTTATCTAATATCCCATTGCAGAGGAGGAAAAAAATCTTTTTCCTTTACTCATCTTAGGTTTTCCAATTGAGGCCCTTTAAATTAGATTGGTAAAAGGCAGACTAACAAGAAGAAAACAAAAAGAAGTTTATTAACATGCATCACACATACACATGGGAGTACTCAGAGATGAGTAACTGAAAGGGATGATAGCCTGTTAGTAGAGAACAATCATTTGCAGAGATGTGACAAGACACAGGAAAAGGACTTTGAGCTTTAGGAGTGGCAAATTGTGGGAAGGTGAAAATTTGGAGAAATAATTGTAGGTAAGGGCTAGTTAGTAAAATGTGTTATGTTTCCTCTGGTGCCATCTCTGGGCTGGGGAGGATCTAGAACTGTCTCTAGTGATTAACTTCTATCCTTCCTGGTAGACAGGAGAAGAGAGATATCTTTACAAATTTATGTCCTGCTTTTAAGCAAACGTGGGGAGGGTAGGGAACTTTTCTTATATCTGCTTCTTAATAATCCTGATGGAAAAGTGGTGTATTTGGGGGTGGCCTATTCTACTACCCTTTACCATCTTTTCCTCCATTCACTTACAGTATCTTATCTCTCATCCATTATTGTCATATATGAGTGTGTGAATTTCTAGGATCTTTATATTCCATTGGTCTATTTATTTGTCCTGTGCCAATACTGTTTTTGTTTACTTATTAAAATTCCTGATATCGGGTAGGTTAAATATACTATCCCAGTTCTTCAAATTGTCTTAGTTATTCTTGGCCATGTGCTTTGGCAATTGTATTTTTCAAATTCCATGGAAAAGCCAAAGAAGAATATTATTGCAATTACATTGGGCTTAGAGCTTAATTAGGGGTGCATCATCTTCCTTCCCCAAAATAAACATATAAGCATAACTTTTCATTTATTCAGGTCTTTTTTTCATGATCTCTGCTAATTTTACTCTATCTGTCTTACACCATACAACTTTTTCTTCTTTAAATAAGATCTTTTATATTGATTGGTTTTAGTTAATATTAATATATTCATTTTTAGGAATGATATTGACTACTGTATGCTGTTTATTCTACTAATTTGTCTATATATTCTCTTCAGTTCTCCATTTAGGTGATCATGTAATTGACAAATGATGAGAGTTTTATCTCTTTTTTTATAATAATTATTATTTCTCTTATTCCTTTCCTTTTCTTCTCCCTATGATTACTTTCAATCACTGCATTTACTGTTAGCTAGGTTTTACTGTTGAATACAAGCCATCAGAGTAAGGATCCTTTTCTTGCCCCTGACTTAATGGAAATTTCGCCATTTTCTTATAGGTTTTGGATAGATGACTTCGGTCAGATTGGTGAAATTCTTTTCCATTTATAGTTTTCTTGTGAGTTCATATCAACAGCGAGTTTGGGAATTTGTTAAAGGAGTTTTCAACTTAATGGTTTTTTGGGTGGCTTTGCTTGTCTTCTGATCATGAGACTGTGAATATATCTGTCTTGTTTCTCAGCAGGAGCCATAAGCAGCTCTAGACCTCAAGTACCAAACCTCACTCTGGTTCCCTTTCTTGAGGGTGTACTTTAGGTCCTAGAAACTTTTGCCTATCTGTACCTCAAGTCAGGAAGACCCTACCATCTGCTCTCCTAACAATTTTGCATTTTTTTCCATTTCTGGCCAAAAATATGTTGACTTTGTGTCTGAGAAGGCCATGTTTTTCTGAATTGTTATTTTATATTTTACCCATTTTTGGTATGCATTTGGAACAAAAAGTGTTATCAAACTGAACTTTCACACTTTTAAGTAAACAACAACATGAACTTGGTTTTCTTTTTCAGATATTTGATAGCTAAGTGTAATTATGTTCCAGGGCTACTGTAATAAAGTATCACATTTAAAGAGAATATCCTCCTCTGTCTCTCTCTTCTCCTCTTATGAGAGTATCCATCAAAACAGATTATGGGCCTACCTCAGTGACTTCATTTAACAATTTATTTCTTTGAATTTCAGTTGTAATCCTCATTGTATAACCTAGTAAAAAGCAGTGTCTTAGTTTGGGCTGCTATAGCAAAGTACCATAGACTAGTTGGCTTATAAACAACAGAAATCTATTTCTCACAGTTCTGGAGGTGGGAAGTCCAAGATTGCCAGCATGGTCAGGTAGTTCTCATGATAGCCTTCTTCTGAGTTGCAAATTGCCAGCTTCTCCACACATACCATAAAGAGGACCAGCAAACTCTCTGAGGTCTCTTTTGCTAATCCTATTTATGAGGGATCCACCCTCATGACCTAATTATCTCCAAAGACCCCACCTCAAATGTATGAAAATATTGAGTATAATTGTCACTTTGGGGATTAGATTTCAACATATGAATTTGGGGAGATAGAAATATTCAATATATAACACGCAGAAAGGGTCCAAGCTTCTCATCCTAATAGCAACAAAGTACCTTAACAAGAATAATTTTTCAATCACAGCTTTCAAATAATAACAAACAAAAGGTGTATGTATGGAGCTCTTTTTCACTAGTATCAACACCTTCTTTTAATTGTGGAAATCGCTAGTTTAAAAAAAATCAGGCATTTAATACTGACTGAATAAGGAATAAGGCATAAAAACTCACCTGTAGTAAAATGTCAGAATTTTGTAGTAAACTAATGAATCAGAATACTGCTGCTCTAGAACACCCAATAGAAAAATGAAACAACCAAGGAACAGGACTTTTAAATTCATGGTTAAAATGACCTAAAAATGTACTGTGGAATGTAGTGTACATGTGTGTACTATGACAATACAAAATATAACAAACTAGCTATTTATAAATTAAAGATTCCTCATCATTAATAAGTATGTGTGGAGTACATGCTCTCTGTGAGATCAATGTGTCAAATTGTTATGTAAAACATTATACTTATTTAAGTATAAAACCTGTGTTAAGAGCTTGTACATTGGTAGGTTGGGACAGGGAAGATATAAAGTAAATGTGCAAATTTCTTTAATGATCAGGAAATGAGCATATTTCTTCAATGTCATTTATGCCTCAAGCATTTTATGTATTTGACCAATAAATTTTAATTTCATTAGTGATGAGTAGAACATCAAAATCAACAAGTGTTAAACTATATAGGGCTTCTATGTTCCTAATGTTATTTTGTGGATTTTTTCAAAATCTCTTTATGTGGTAAAAATATAAGTCCTCCCAGAGGACAAGACCCCCAACACTATCTTATGAATATATAAGTCAACAGAGAAGAAGTGGCCTAGTTCAAGTACCATTGATAGACATTAGTCAATTTGCCTTCATTTTTATCATGACAAAAATACTGTTTCTCTGCCTCACCTGCTGGACCATGCCAGCTGGTTAGATACCAAATCTCAAAAAGTACCAATTAAAATAAAAATAGCTAAATCTGGAATAAGTAACAAAATGCAGCTTTGGAACAGTGTGAAAATTTATAAGTGATCATTATCAACATCTGCAGTCTGCTTTGCTTTTGATGACTTGCTGACAATTGTGTAGTGGTAGCACAAAAGGCTGAAAAGTAAAAGCAGAAAGCTTCAACTTTCTTAATGGTAATTAAACTCAATTTCTCACCAGCTATTTTTTTTAAAGATTTTATTTATTTATTTGACAAAGAGAGAGAGATCACAAGTAGGCAGAGAGGCAGAGAGAGGGAGAAGCAGGCTCCCTGCTGAGGAGAGAGCCCGAGATGTGGGGCTGGATCCCAGAACCCTGGGATCATGACCTGAGCTGAAGGCAGAGGCTTTAACCCACTGAGCCACCCAGGTGGCCCTCTCACCAGTTATTTTTTAAACTAACTAAGTTAATATTTATTGATGTCAAACTGCAGCAACATATATACCCTCAAATTTTTCATTATTCAACTACATTTCAACAATAACATTTTGTGATATGTATAGTGGGGAAAAATTTTTTTAAATCAACAAGGTACTTATTAGATCAGTTTCCTTGCCTGTAAAATGAGGAAATATGCCTAGCTCAGGAAAGCATGGAAAGTGCCTCTCTCAACTGCCACATTGGACATTGATCATGAGGATTTTTGTGATCTGGGTTATGAACAGTCTGCTCTATCAGGCTTTGATGTAGATTGTTGTGTTCCTAAAATTTGTGGGCTGAAAGAATAGTTGCTTGTCTTTCCTCCATATACTCAATATACTATGTGGTAACAGGGACAGCATAATTGTATAAGGTACTATCATTTAGACAAGGAAACGATTAAAGAAACACTAATCAGTGGTCCACAATAATGCAGGAATCCTACAGGATCTGACATTAGGAAGATCTTTCATCCTGGGTTGGGAATATTCATGATTAGACCTGAGTCTGCTCTTTGGATGGGAAACCTTGCCCCCCCTCCATGATGGTCCTTGTCTTTCCCTCTGCAAGGTTCTTCACTTCCATTCATCTTACCTGACATATTTGAAATGAATACTAGAAAATATTTCTTCTTTTCAAGCTGTCCATTTTCACTTACGCAAGGGGTACTGGGCAAATGTAGTTTTGAGTTCCAAAATGTCAAAGCCTTTGGCTTAGACCAAAGCCCTGGCTATGATTTTTTCAGTAATACAATTTTTTTTCAAAAACTTAGTTCTCAGGATGCCCAGGTGGCTCAGTAGGTTAAGCATCTGCCTTCAGCTCAGATCATGATCTCAGGGCCCTGGGCTTGAGCTCCACATCTAGCTCTCTGCTCAGCAGGGAGTTTGCTTCTCCTTCTCACCCTCCCTATGTGCTCAGCTTCTCTCTCTCTCTCTCTCAAATAAATAAATAAAATATTTTAAAAAACAAAACAAAACAAAACTTACTTATCTTTGCTTCCAGTCGGTTTCATAAGACAGTAAACACCTAAATTTGTTTTGACCCTGATTTCTTTTGTTCCTTATACCTTCTGACTTCCATTGTCAATGTAATTATGGTGACCTTATATAAGGCCATCTGAAACATAAAGTTGGAAAACCATACCTTCATCTAATCTGTGCTCTCAGTTACTTTATCAAACTAGGAAGTTTGACTAGGCTTTTATTTTTCTTGTGGCTTTTTAAAAATCCCAACTCTTAACACTGATATCCGGAAATAGCTTTTTCAACCTATTGATCCTGAATTTCTGGGCTTTTTAGGATACCTCTTATTTATGGCAGCAAAACTTGCCAATTCTTTCTTAAGCTTATTTTTTCTTATAATATTTAATCAAATCTACCAATAATAATCAATACACACTAAGGGTTTTTTTTGAACCTAATAATATTTCCAAGAGCTTCTTTCTTAGTAGATAAACTTTGCCATTTAGTTTACTCCAGGTAACAGTGTGCCAAGTGGACTGTCAGTGCACAAAAATGAATTTACAGCTTTCCAGCCTTTTCATCAGTTGTCAATGCCTGTATTAATTGGGAAATTAATATTTTCTTCTTTAACAAACATTTCCCAAAATTTAAGAAGCATAACTCTTACAAATGTACTTTTTGCTCATGTTGCAGTCTTTTATGGGTTTGGCAGAAGTCCTGAAAAGTTTCTTAGAAATGTGACTAAATAAATCAAACTCCTAAGGAAGGCAAATTTAGGACTAAGGATTAGGTCTGTACTCGCAGCCACATAAGAGAAAAAGGGGGCTTAAAAGATCTTATACAATATTTTAAGTCTAGGCCTAGAATTAGTGCATTATTTGTGCTCTCTTCTTATTGGCCGTAACTCAGTCACCTGGTCCCACTGAGACATCAGAGAACTCGGAAACAATTATCTTTTATTTGACGAAAGAAAACCAAAATAACATACTGAGCTCAGAGCTTTGTAGATGCTATAAACACTCTTAATTTCTATTGTTATCACTCATTTAAATGTGATCATTATTTCACATTTAATCTTAATGAATATTTTCACTAACTATAGAATTCTAGCATGGCAGTTATTTCCTTTTAGCAAATTGAAATCATCATCCATTGATACCTGCCTTCCCATTGTGACTGTTCAGCATTCAGATGTTACTATAACTATTCTCTTTTGAAATACTCTATCAACCCTCATTCCTTACTTTCAAGATTTTCTCCCCTTCTTATGTATGTTTGCAAGTTTGTATGAATGTATTTGCAGTTTTCCTAGGTTGTAGTTAAGCATTCATGCTGGTTTTCTTATATATACTGTAGATTACTGTAATCAAATAGTCAACCAGGATAATTTCTTCTTTGTGCAAATATTGCAATTAATAAATGAAGAAAGAAGGATCGAACTATATCCATTTCATAAGACCTAATCTATGAATGGATTTAAGCAATGCCTTTTCCTATCTGTTTAACAAATCATCCCAATTTTTGTGGATTAAATAATCTTTTATTTTGCTCAGATTTTGGTGAAATCTTTTTCACAGGTGAAAAAATCTTTTATTTTGCTCAGACTGGGCTTGGGTGGGCATTTCTCACTTGGGAGTCTCTCATGAAGTTGAAGGCAATGGGTGGCTGAGGCTACTGTGATCTGAAAATTCAGCGGGACTGAATATCCAAGATAATCCACTCATGTAAAATATAATGCTGGCTCTCAATAAGAGCTCTAACGTATCAGGTGGATTTTTCAGCATGATAGTCTCAAAGTTATCAGACATGGCATATGACAGGTGACACCCCTTAGCTCAGGATTTCTTAATTTTGGCACTACTGGTATTTTTGGATTAGATGATTCTTTGTTATAGGGAGCTGTCTTGTGCACTGTAGGATGTTCAGCAGCATTGCCGTCTTCACTCAGTAAAACCCTCTCAGCTGTGACAACCAAAAATATCTCAGACCCAATGTCCCCTGAGCAGAAGGAAGGAGACCATAGATCACTTTTGGTAGGGAGCCATTGTCTAAGAGTAAGCACCCAAAACAAGCTAAGTGGAAACTGCATGACTTTTCTCTCACCTAGTTTTAAAAGGCTCATAGCATTATTTTCACTGCATTCTATTGGTTATAAGAAAATCACTAAAGTACGCTGAGATTCATCTGGAAAGTTTATATATCCCACATTTTAATGGTGGGAGTATCAGAAAAATTTTAACATTCAAAAATAGCTACAAATGATCATCAACATCAGAAAGAAAAAAAGAAAGAGGGAAAAAAATGAAAACAAATGTGAAACTGACAAAGCTTCTATTCTAACCAGAAATTTATAGAAATACAGGGAATATGTTAAATGACACACAAGAATTTAATGGGCAAAATCCAGTCAATCCAGATCATGGAAGGGTCTAAAAATAAAAGACCCGGTTTGTGTAACAAATGAAATTCAAGCTCCAAGTCATCGAGAAGCCTACAGATGAACAGAGAGTGAAGAGTAATATCAAACATTGAAATGTATATACTTTATTTGAATTCTGATTCAAAAAATGATGAAAAATTATGAGATAATTAGTGAATTTGAATACTATGTATTTAATATTAAGAAATTATTCTTAAGCTTCCAGCTATGATCGTGGTATTGTGTTTTAATTTCAAAAATGAAACATATCCTGAAATATTTGAAGTTGAAATAATATGATGTCTGAGATTTGCTTCAAAATAATATGGGACTAAAGAGCAGCCATTTCTAATTCTTAAAAATCATATGGATATATGAATCTTTACTCATAGTATTGAGAAGATGGTCACAACCTTATTCACTAATGTAGTTATTTTTTTCTAAATTGTTAAATATATTTCAGTAAATCTTAAGAGATAATATTTAATGATTTAAAATTTTTATTCAAATTATAAAATATATACTTATGATAAGGAATTTTGAAAGCATAGAAAACCTTGAGGGAAAAATAACAAGACATTAAAACTCAGAGAAAACCAATGTTAAATTCTTATGTTTCCTTTTTATCATATTTTTATGTATGGGCATAATGTAAAAGTAATTAGGATCACACTATATATGCCAGTTTCCCAACCAACATTGTATAATGTTCATTTTCTCATTTTCCCAAATTCTTCAATAACTCTCTCCCAAGAAAATTTTACAGTTGTAGTCACATAAGTCTTATACAAACAAGGTAGTTCCAAGGTCTTTTGCTGAGTATTTTAAAAACATATTACTGTAAATGAAAACTTATTTTTGCTTATGTCTACCTATTGGCTATGAGTATCATATTTTTAAAAAACTTTAAAAAGAAAAGTTTTAAAACTCAACTTATTTACTTTAGGATTTTTCTCATGGATTTTCCCAATAAAATTTGCAAAATTTTTTCATCTTCCCAATGATTATATTCTTATTTTTGCTTCCTTTCTTTCTTTACTCTGGCAAAACCAGCAATAAACTGGTTAAATAATAATGGTATTAACCATTACATTTTAAAAAT
This sequence comes from Mellivora capensis, assembly GCA_004024625.1. NCBI lineage: Eukaryota > Metazoa > Chordata > Mammalia > Carnivora > Mustelidae > Mellivora > Mellivora capensis. Next base: position 89,322 of record PISX010004967.1, on the reverse strand, counting down.
ATGTATTCTCCAAAAGTTACCAGTATCAGATGACATAATTTGAATGTTTCCAAACCTAAGATGTCCTTTTGGGTTTTGTCAATCCTCAAGATACAGATTCACAGAAGTCTCTGGTCTAGGATGCATTAGAATTCTCACAAAACAGAGTCATTGTAATCCATAGGATCAGATCTAATTTAATCATAATTGGGTCAGTTCCAGGAAAACTTGAGAATGAGTCCAAAAGCCTTAAATTCATAAACTCTTTGGAGGTGCATTCTAATTATTGCTCTAAATGATGTAGGGATAGAGAGCTGAAATGAAATCAGGGACTCTGCCCAAAGCCTTCAGGATATTTGGAGCTATAACAGCCCACAACACAACACCAACCAAGATTTTTAAATGATGGACATTTGAAAACAGTTTCTTATCCTGAGGTCAGATGGCAAAGAGAAAGTCAGCTTCATACTGAATAAATGATGATTTCCATAGAGGCACAGCTATGGCTCCCAGATTTTATATTCTGGACATCAAGGTCAGTAGCCAGCCATGGGCACATAAAATAGTGACAGACGGCACTTTTGCACTTCATTTAAAGCAAAAGAATGGTAATCATGTAAGTCCTAATATACTTTCTGGTAAAAGAAATAATTTTAAAACAGTGAAAAATATCAATCAGTTCTGACCAGTCATGTTTGACAGCCAGTTATGTAATAAATTGAATAGTATACAAAGTACCATTTTAAAATTTTCTTTGTTTTATAGAGAACAGAAGATAAAGGCAGAAATTATAAAAGCTGTTGTATCTACTCTGTCTCTATTAAAGATTAGAAAAAATTGAACCAGATAAACAATTGTATACACTATCTCTTTTGAAAAAACTGGGTCTTGTCTGTACCAATAGGTGAGTTTCAGTCTCTCTACTTTCTTCTTTTCTTTTTCTTTTTCTTTTTTTGAATATATCATATCCTATTAGCTAAACCCAGCAAGAAGAATAACTCTAGTTTGATTATGGAAAGCTTTTATAATCAGTAAACTCCCAGTCATTGGAGATACCTAAATAGGGTCTGGATAATAATGATTGGCAATTTTGTTTAAAATGGATTCAAACATCAGAAGATTGGTTGGATTTTATGACCTATAGTGTCACATCCACTGATGAATTTATTTTATTCTTTAAAATAATAAAGTAAAGTTTTTTGATATTCTTCCATGTACCAGTTTTCTATTACAGAGTAACAAATCACTCCATAACTTACTAGTGTAAAACAACAGTTTTATTATCCTCATGAATTCTGATCTGGAATTCAGATAAGGCATAGTAAGTATGATTTACATTCTCTGCTTCATGGCTTCTGAGGTCTCCATAAAATAGAAACAATACAAATAAGAGTCCCTTCTTATAATGCAACAAAAGAGAAATCAAAACCAACCAAACAAATAAAATACCTCAAATCCCTCCGAAATTATTTTTTCGTCTGGAATTAAAAAACAGAAACCAAATATCCATGAAACAACTCTTGGATTAAAAAGAAAAATAAACATCCTGAAATTACAGAATTTCTAGAACATACTTATAATGGAAATACTACATATCAAAATCTATGATATAATAAAAGTAATGATTTGATGAAAATCCACAGCCTTACATAAGTGTATCAATAAAAATGAAATATTGTTTTCTGACTCAAAAGTTTGAAAAGGAATATAAAAGTATACAAAAGGGGAAACTGTAAGGATAAAAACAGGGATTCATGGGATTAGAAAAAGAATAGAAATAATGATGGTTTTTTAAAATATCTAACAAAATAAACAAGCCATTAGCTAATCTAATTTTGAAAACATGAGAGAAAGCACAAATATACAAAATAAGAAGTAACAAGGGGAAAATAGCCATCAAAACATATATACATATGCACATACATGTGTGTATGACTAATTTCTGTAATTTGATCCAAATAACTTTGAAACAAAATGAAATAATGGATAATTTTCTATAAAATGAACTCAATAAAACTGACCACAGTAGAAATAGAAAGCTTAAAAAGAAATAGAAATAGACCAATTTCCATAGGCACTACTGCAAAAAGTTATTAAAGCACTATTTACATAGTCACCAAGCCCAGATAGTTTACCAGGGAATTCTACAAAATCTTCAGAAACTATGTAATATTAATATTGTTAATGTCAAAACAAATACTAATCTTGAATTGTTTCAGAACACAAAGGAAAACTTCTGAATTTTTATGAACAAAATAGAACATGGACATCTAAATCTGATAAAGATTTCTCCCTCTCTCTCTCTCTCTCTCTCTCTCACACACACACACACACACACACACAAATAGCTATAGATCAATCTCATGGAATGTTAATGTAAAACGACTCTATAGGGAACTGGTTTTTATGCCTTACTGGTTGAATTCAATAAAATATTTGAAACATATTTATATTTACATCCATTCTATTTTTTTAAAAAATCACCTAACAGTGTGATGGTCATCCACAGAGATGCCCAATGAATTAACAGAGGAAACTGAACTTATCAGTAGGTTGCCTAAGCCATAGAACACATTTCTTGACTTTCAGAGTGAATCTCAAGCGGCAATAGAAGTTTTAACTGTTTATTTTGTTTCTGTCTTCTGTTCCCGCATTGAATTTGTTTTTATTTTGTTTCTGATTTGCGTAAACTGATAAGTTATTCTTCTCTGGTGAGGTAGCAATGATTGAGAGTTTATTCTATATTCTTATACAGGTGTTGGCAAATTAATTTTGCAAAAGGCTGGATAGCAAATATTTTTGGTTTTAAGAATCATACAGTCTTTGTTGCAACTACTCAACCCTGTCATTGTACTATAAAAGCAAACAGATATTATGTAAATGAATAAGCATGACTGGTTTAAATAAAACTTTATGTATGGGAACTAAAGTTTTAATTTTTTAAATTTTAATGTGTCAGAAAATGTTATTATTTTACACTTAAAAATGTAAAATCTATTCTTTGTGAAACATCAAAAATAGGCCGTAAGCTAATTTGGCCCACAGGCTGACTTGCCAACCTCTGATCTAACCATTTGGTGATGTAACCATCTGTTCAATGATGATAAACATCTATTTTCTGCATTAGATAAAAGAAAAGAAAATCTCATTTTTTAGTCTTTTTGATTAATTTCTATTTTGAATTCAAATTTATTTAAAAATTTTGTACTCATTGGGAAGAATAGCATTTGATGTATGGAACAATATGTCTTTATGTTTGTGCTTAGTTTTGACCTATAGCTGAAGTTGTACAACTGATGAATTACAGTATTCTATGTGTTTTTTTGTCTGTATTTAAATGCTTTAACATGTCATTGTTTTTCTACTTCTGGAAGCTTCAATGAATTATTCTATTTGTTTCTTAAATTAAAATAACTCTGTTGGGATTGGCTTACAGAGATAAATAAGCACTTTTATAAATAAAATATTTCTAAAATTCCCAGAAAATAATAGAATTAAACTTCTAATAGTTTAAATGAGCAGGACTTTAAAAAATCCTTCTTACAGAAATTGTTAGCACAGAAACATTTTGGAAGTGAGACTAGTTTAAAATATTTATTTTAAATAAATAATGGTTTTTCCCCTGATTTATCAGTGTTAAGTATTGTACAAACACACATTTTATTCTACTTGGGTTTTTATCACCCAGATAATGTTATTCTGGAAATCCTAAATTCATACAGTTTTATAGATCAATATACTGACATTACTCTTACATGATATTCAAGTTATAAATAATATATATTTATATTAAATTAAATTAAATCCTCATGTGAACTTTTTAAATCAATAGTAATTTACAGTGTGTTAAGTTAAATATAATTTCTAAAACCTTCAATTAATGTTAAATTGAGCAATTAATAGGTAATTCTTAAGATATGTAGATTTTTTTAAGATTTTATTTATTTATTTGACAGAGAGAGAGATCACAAGTAGGCAGAGAGGCAGGCAATGGGTGTGGGGGAAGCAGGCTCCCTGCTGAGCAGAGAGCCTGATGTGGGGCTCACTCCCAGGACCCTGAGATCATGACCTGAGCCGAAGGCAGAGGCTCAACCCACTGAGCCACCCAGGTGCCCCATGTAGATAAAGCTTTCTTTTCCAAAGAAGAGATTCACATGGCTAACAGACATATGAAAAGTGCTCAACATCGCTCATCATCTGGGAAATACAAATCAAAACTACAATGAGATATCACCTCTTACCTGTTAGAATGGCTAAAATTAAGAACACAGGAAACAACCGGTGTTAGTGAGGATTCAGAGAAAGGGGAATTCTGTTACACTGTTAGTGGGAATGCAAACTGGAGCAGTCACTCTGGAAAATAGCATGGAGCTTCCTCACAAAGTTAAAAATAGAGCTACACTACAATCCTGCAATTGTACTACTAGGTATTTACCCAAAGGATACAAAAGTACTGATTTAAAAGGACACATGCCATATCTTCTTTACCCATTGGAGTTTTATGCCTCCACCAGAAAGGATGAATACCAAACTTTTGTATCAACATGGACTGGACTGGAGATTATGCTGAGTGAAATAAGTCAAGCAGAGAGAGCCAATTATCCTACGGTTTCACTTGTGAAGCATAAGGAATAACATGGAGAACACTGGGAGGAGAAGAGGAGAAGTGAGTTGGGGGAAATCGGAGGGGGAGACAAATCATGAGAGACAGTGAACACTGAGAAACAAACAGGGTTTTGGAGGTGAGGGGAGTGGGGAGTTGGGTGAGCCTAGTGGTGGGTATTAAGGAGGACACATATTGCATGGAGCACTGGGTATGGTGCATAAACAATGAATCTTGGAACACTGAAAATAAATAAATAAATAAATATAAAAGGACATATCCCTTCCAATGTTTATAGCACATCATCAACAGTTGCCAAATTATGGGGGAAAAAAAAACAATAGCCAAATTATGGAAAAAGCCCAAGTGTCCATCCACTGATGTGGTACACACACACACACACACACACACACACTGGAATATTAGCCATAAAAAAGAATGAAAGTCTTATCATTTGCAATGACGTGGATGGAGCTAGAGTATATTATACTAAGCAAAATAAGTTAGTCAGAGAAAGACAAATACCATGTGATTTCACTCATATGTGGAATTTAAAAACCAAAACAGGTGAACATAGGGGAAAAAAAGAGAGAGGCAAACCATAAAACAGACTCTTAACTACAGAGAACAAACTGAGGGTTACTGGAGGGGAGGGGAGTTGGGGGATGGGTTAAATGGGTGACGGGTACTAAGGATGGCACTTGTGATGAGCACTGGGTGTTGTATGTAAGTGATGAGTCACTTGATTCAACACTTGAAAGTAATATAACTAACATAACATACAGTTCTTGTATGTTAACTAACTGGAGTTTAAAACTTGAAAAAAGGGGGGAAAAGGCAATCTGAAAGCCTTTTGGAAAGGACTGTACAAGATACTCTAAACAATTGACACCTCAAAGAATAGTCTTTAGGTACAGACTCTTCACCTGACATTACATAGGTAACTTTCAAACCATACCATGAGACTGAGTCAGGATTTCCAGGACTCTTTTTAGTCCAGAGGTAAAAGGCTTCAGGAAACCAGACAGCTGACCCAAATTCATCAGATAAGAATTAATTAAGTAGCACTCACCGAGCTGCTTAGAAAAATTTTATCATCACTATTTGCTTAGAATATTGTCAATGCTATTTTAGTGCTCTTTTTTATGACTATATGAAAAAATCCTTTCTCAAACTAGTTCTAACACTTATTTAAATAGACTTCTTTCATAAACTAAAATGAAACATTTTGAAGTGATATCTGCTTCTCAGTGAACCCCCAGATTCAGAAACTCTTACTGGTGTCCTTTCTTTAATTGCAATAGAGTCATTTGCATAAGTTTAAGTAGAATCTGTCTTTCTTTTTTAAGGCAATAATTGTACAAATTGATTATCCAACCAAAACCTTACCTTCAGTGGTATATTTGAGACTAATTCTCATTCAGTCAGTTACTACAAGCTGCCCAGGCTCCCCTATGACAAAAATTCTTAGTAAGCTATATATGAAAGAACCTACCAACTTAATGTAACAGAGTACCTACAAACCCTATAGCAAACATCATACCTAGTGGTGAAATATTTTAAATTCTTTTCAAAAATCAGAAACAAGTCAAGAATGCCTATTACTTCTATTTCTATTCATCATTATACTTAGTGTAAGTACAATAAAACAATAAAAGAAAATCAAATTACAAACATTAGAAACAAAATGGCCATTATTCAAAGATAAAATGATTGTCTAAAAGTCAAGATTCTATAAATAAACTGTTAGATTAAGTTAAAGAGTTTAGAATAGTTGCTGGATATACCATAACCACTTATATTCCATGCAGCAACAAGTGGTTAGAAGGTAAAACTTAGGATTACACCTGATTTGTGCCTTTTCTGAAGAAAAAAACTTAACTAAATGCAGAACTATGCTATATTCATGAATAGGAATTCTTACTATTATAAAGATTTCAATCCTCCCCAAATTGATCTATAAAGTCAATGGCATTTCAATAAAAATTACCAAAAAAAAGTTTTGTTTATATAAACTGAAAGTTGTTAAGTTTTATATGATTAAGCAAAGAGATAGGTTTAGCCAAAATACTCTTGAAAAACTAGTTAGGCGAGTTGCTCCAACAGATATCAAGACCTACTATGAAATTATTATACTAATTAAAATTCTCTAGTGTTGAGATGCCTGATGGCTCAGTCATTAAGTGTCTGCCTTTGGCTCAGGTCATGGCCCCAGGGTTCTGGGATCAAGCCCCGCATCGGGCTCCTTGCTAAGTGGGAAGCCTGCTTCTCCCTCTCCCACTCTCCCTTCTTCTGTTCCCCTCTCTCTGTCTCTCTCTCTGCCAAATAAATAATAAAAATAAAATCTTTAATAAATAAACAAAATAAAAATAAAGCTCTGTGTTGGTCACACAGAAATAGGAAAATAAAGCAATGAACAGAATAGAAGACCCAACACAAGCCTGTGCACCTATAAAAAAAGGATAGATTTGTATTTGCGGAAGGGGTTATTCAATAAATGAGGGGATGGCAGTTTCCAAATGGAAGAAAAACTAAAATGGTTCCTACCTCACATAGTACATGAAAATCAATTTCAAGTGAATTAAAGAACTTGAATATTAAAGGAAAATCTACATAGTTTTAAAAAGAGAATATTGGGGCACCTGGGTGGCACAGTCAGTTGAGTGTCAGACTCTTGGTTTTGGCTCAGGTCATGATCTCGGGGTCCTGGGATCAAGCCCAGAGTCAGGATCCCTGCTCAGGTCAGAATCTGCTTAAGATTCTCCCTCTCCCTTTGCCCCACCCACCCACATGTATGTGCTCTTTCTCTCTCAAATGAATACATAAATCTTTAAAAAATAAAATAAAAAGAGAATATAGAAGAGGATCCTCAGGACTTAAGTTAGGAAAGGATTTCTTATTATCCCAAAAGTACCAAGGATAAAAAGGATTTTTGGATACATATAGATACAAGAGAGACTTATATCAGAGGTCTTTCTTCAAAAGACATAACAGAAAATGTGTTTACAATTAGAAACCTAATGCAACATAGAGAACTGACAATGATTATATTCAGGATATGTAAAGAATTCCTATGAAACCATAAGAAAATGACAGTCTCAAAGTCACCATGTTGGCTTCACTGAATAACAATATTCCCCTAAAACTCAGCAGTTATAAAACAATGAACACTTATTATTTCACTGTCTCTGTGGGTTAGGAACCAGGTGAGGGGTGGCTCAGTGCATCTCACCCAGGTCTCTCAAAAGGCTACAACCAAGGTTCCAGGAGGTACCACAGTTCATATGAAAACTCCGTCAAGGGAGAAGCTCCTACTGTGCTCACTGACATGGTTTTTGGTTGTTGGCAAGATTCAGTTCTTGGCAGTCTGTTGGACTAAGGGCCCCAGTTCCTTGCAGCTTTTAGCCAGGGGCCTCCCTCAGTTCCTTAACATGTAGACCCCTCCTTGGGAGATCACAACACAACTCCTGACTTCGCTTAGAGTAATAGAGAATGAACAAAGGAGAGAGAGCAAACAAGACTAAAGCCTGGACTACTTGGAACCTAATCTCAAAATTGACATCCCATCATTTTTTCCCTCATTTTATTTGTTACAAGCAAATCACGAGGTCTAGCTCTCACTCAGGAAGAGATTATAAAAGGGCAAGAAAACCAGGAGGCAAGGATCACTAGTATGTACAGAATGTACAGAATAAAAACAGTCAATAAACTTATTAAGAGATATTTACCTTAGAAAAACTAAAAGTCTGACAATACTAAATGTTGGCAAGGATTTGCAGAAATAAAAGTGATAAAAATGTAAACTGATATGACTTTAGAAAATAACTTCTTATCACTTAAATAAAATTCAACTGGCACATCATCATCATCATCACCACATTGGCATCAACATCAACATCACATTGGCAATTCCATACTCCAAAACCTAGTAATTTAGAACTCTTAAGTATGTATCCTAGAGCCTGCACATTAGAAGACATTCTTAGCCACATCGTTCATAAGAGCAAAAAAGAAACTAGAATGGATAAACAAATGGTAGTAGATTCATACAACAGAATACTCAATAGCTGTATATATCAATAAATACTATGTGAGGAAAGCAAATCACAGACAAGCAATATGGTATGATCCAATATAAGTGTTCAAAAAAGGAAAAGCTAAATATGGGATGCCTAGGTGGCTCAGCTGGTTAAGTGTCTGACTCTTGGTTTCAGTTCAGGTTGTGATCTCAGTCCCTGATCTCAGGGTCATAAGATCAAGCCCCACGTCAGGCTCTGTACTCAGCCAGACATCTGCTTGGAGATTCTCTCCCTCTGCTCCTGCCCCATGCCCTCCTCTCTCTCTCAATCAAGTAATAAAATCTTTTTTTTTTTTTTAAGGAAAAGCTAAACAGTAGCAACTTTAGGAATACATTTATATAGGGTTACATCAATTTAAAAAAAGCAAAGCAAATGAATGATGTGTACAAAATTAAAACTAGTTCCATGTAAGTGGGAGAAAGGGAGAAATAATGAAAAGGAGCTTGAAGAAAGCTTCCATAAAGACTGTGGTTCAAGAATCCATGAACAATTGAATCAATAACTCCTCATATTTCAACGAATACGTCCTCTGAATAAAATGAGGGTATTCTTAAATCAACATCATCCTTACTGCTTTGTTTTTCTCCACCTAACACTTTTAAAACATATTAAATATTCAGAGTGTATGTGACTTTATGTTTACTTGAAATACATTCTGGAAACAAGGGAATTTTAAAATAGCTAACAAAGTAATATAATTATCTGAATTATAACTGTAGCAATGAACTACAATTTAGTTCTCACAGTCGTGTCCAGTATTTTCATACGATGAATTTACGAAATAATTTTCAAGAAAACAGAGAAACACAGGAGTCATATACATACGAAATTAAAATATACAAAGGAACTCTCCAGTATGTGTCATATTGATACCCTTAGTTCAAATAAGTTGGTTTGTATTATAACCCAAATCTGAAAAATACTAATGTGGAGTCAGAGTGAATATTCTAAATGAGTTAAATGATACAGCATAGTGGTTAACTTAGCAAAATATTAGGTCTAAATTATTTGTCTCCAGTGACTCCTGAGAAGGGCTTATTTTTGTGGTTTGAATATAAAAAGCTCAGAAATGCTAATCATTCCATCTGGAAATTAAAATCCTAAAGTGCTAGATTAATGAATGTTTCCAGTTAGCTCTTATATGCAGAATAGTAAAGATGTTGTGAATTTGTTTTGACAAAAGTGATTAGACTTTTTTTTGACATTTTTCAATACTGAGATTGAAGAAACCAAACATGATGCAGTATAATTTAGTAACACACCAATCTTTATGAAAACACAGAATGCCACTAAGTTAATTATATGATGTTACTAATTTTAGGAATACAAATTTTTCACAAGTTTGGAATCTTAAAAATAAAGCAACACTTCAGTGCATTGACTTTGTTTTCCTTGAAAAACAGATTTTTAAATTGCATCCTTTTCTCCCTGCTCAGGATTTGTAAACAATGTGTCACGGGGACATTGTATAGAGACATTTTACTTTTATTGTAAAAGATGAGATAATCTATATTCTTTTATTAGTCAACCTAATGACTGTTGAGGCTTCATGTAGAATTATTATCAACTTGCTAGATGAGCACAGTATAAAGTATTTGTCTTTTAAAACAATTTTAAATTTTGATTACTTAGAGCCCCAAATGGAACAGTTATTTCTTCCCTTCAACTACAATAATATATGCATTGGGAAATAAGGAAGAAATCTAATTCTACTTTTTAAAAAAAATTTTAAACATGTAATAAGTTTGGGGCCTGAGGGGTAACAAGACTTAACTAGCCCCTCCCCCTTAAAGATCTCACAGTCAGTAAGGGGAAATATTATTAGATAATTCATTATAATCATAAAAAGTGCAACTGAGAAGGAGTAAGGGTGCCCACACTATATAATACTATAATTGACAATGACACATTTAGCTTTGGGAATCTAGAAGGCAGCTCTAGAGGAAGTGAAGAGGAAAAATGAAAGAAAGGGAATAGCATGCAATGAGGCATTGTCCAAGGCAAGAAGCTGCAGGACCTGCCAAAAACTTGAAAGACAGCTCTAATTGGGACACAGAGATCTGGGGGAGGAAAACTGGAGTGAAATCTATTTCCCTTCTCCATTCTAGTCATTATTCTGGTAAGACTCCAACCACTTTTCCCTTGAGTACTGTACCTACCTCCTCCAAAATATTTTTGCTTAAATTCTAACGACACAGAGCAACCAGAATAATTTTTCTTAAGTTCATTATTATTGTGATGATATACAACCATGCATTACATGTTGTAATATATATATATTCATATATACATATATAAATGATATACATATATCATATATACATATATATTCATATATGAATATATATATATAATCATGTACAGTGTGTGACTGTACAGTCAGTCCTTAGCCATCTACTTTATCTTACTGTCGTGTCCTGCCTCTCCCCATCTCAACTCTCTGTGAACTCTCTTCCTTCAGGTCTCCCTGTACCCGCTCTACTCCAGCCACACTGACTCCTCCTTGCACACCTTCACACCTGCAGCTTGCTCTTAGCTAAATGTTCTCCTAGATCTTCATGGCGCTCATTCTCTCCCTTCATTCGAATCTGCTCACATGTCACCGAAACACTCATCAGACTCTCTTCCATCCCTCCATCCCTCCTTTTTCTTGATAGCCCTTAACATAACTCAACACGTTATATCTTGATTTGTTTACTGTCAGTCAACTTTTAGAATGTAATCTATTAAAGCCGATTTGTTTAATGCTGTCTCTCCAGCTCCTAGAACAATGTCTGATCCATAATAAGGCTCAATAATATTTCTTCAAAGAGTGAATAAATGGAAGTGTTGCCTAGCATACCCTTAGTCTAGCATTCATTAACTGTGAAGCTGGATAGCATAGAGATTATGCATTCAGTCTCTGAAGTTTGGCTGCCTTGGTTTAAATTCTACCCTGCCATTTATTAAAAAAGATTTTGGGCAAATCATCTAAACGTTTTACCTTCAGTTACTTCACTTGTAAATTAGGAATTGGAATAATAGTACTACCTCAAGGACAGGTTTTTTTTTTTTTTTGAGGGTTAAATGAGTTAAAATAGGTACATTGCTTGGCACAGAAGCAACAGGGCTAGAGTATTTCTTTTCTCCATTTCCATTCTTTCTCCAATCACCCTCCCACACATGCTTGAGACTCCAGCTTGTTTGCAAAATACTATAATATGATTGCAGCAAAATCTGTCAATTTGATATTCTTCACATAGGAGGTGGCCACTAGCACATAAAGTAACTTAGTATGAGTTAGAAAAGGTAGCTGCTCTGGGTGGATGAATAGTAAAATGTGCCTCTTCTAGACTGATGAAACCTTCTCATATGCTCCCAGAAGGATTTCAACCGCTATTCCTTCAAGCAGGTGACCTATGCAGGATAAAATACACAATTTTACACTGCTCTGCCAATCTCTACCCTCTCATTTCTCCCAAAAGTTAAGTAACAGCTAATTTAACACAAGTTTTAGTGACTGCATTAAACAGTATAAACAGTGACAAACAATACTCAAATCTCCGTGGTTGAAAAAAAAAAATACTGTATCTTCCTTCTGCTGCACGTTCATCTCAGATTATCAGTGAGACTTTGCTCAGGTTTGTTTTTCAGGGGCCCACAGAATAACCAGTATTGCAAAATTTCCCATATCAGAAGGAGCAGACAGCTCTGGAGGGTCTCACAGCAGTTAATGTTAAATACATTAACTGGTCTGGCACATATCACATCTTCTCACAATTCATGGGCCAGAACTAGTACCAGGATTCTATCCAATCACAAAGAAGGAGGAAATTACATTCCTACCATAAGCCCAGATTGTGGAGAATCAAAAAATATTTACCAAACAGCACTAATTACTGCCATAGAGAGTAAGTCTATGTGTAAGGTTGCTCTTCTCCAAACTGCCCCATCTCTGTCCCAGGATATAAAAGCAATAAGTCATTTTTTGGGCATTATCTCCCATCTGTTTTCATGTCCCAAACTAAACTTATTCATTGAAAACAATAACCACTCTTTCACAGACACGCTTACCAACAGTACATTATCTTATGTATAGAAAATACTTAATGATACCAATAAACTATAATTTGGTTTTATATATATGTGAGGTAGTGAATTCACATGGCAGTCTTAACTTTGATAGTAAGTGTATTATTCAGGGTTTTCCAGAGAGATAGAATGAATAGGATATATAGATTTAGATATAAATATATATAAGAAGAGATTTATTATAAGAATTTATTCCTGTGACTGTGGAAGCCAAGCAGTCCCAGCCAGAGACCCAGGAGAGCCAGTGGTAGGATTCAGTTCCAATCTAAAACCCAAGAATCAGAGGATCAATAGGTAAGGCCTGGTGCAAATCTCAAAGGCCTGAGAACAGTAATGCTGACATCTAAGGGCAAGAGAAGATGGATGTCCCAGGTCAAGCAAAATGAGCAAATTTTCCTTGGTGAAAGCAAACCAAGTGTCCATCAATTGATGAATGGATAAACAAAACACAGTATATGCAGAAAATGGAATATTATTCAGCCTTAAAAAGCTAGGATAGTCTGACATATGCTATGATATAGGGGACCATGGAAGACATATGCTAAGAGAAATAAGCCAGTCACAAAGGACAATTATCGTATGATTTCACTTACATTAGGTACCTAGGGTGGTCAAATTCACAGAAACAAAAAGTACCAGAGCAGTTGTCCAGGGTTGAGGAAGGAGAGGGAATGAGGAGTTAGTGTTTAGTGTTTCCATGTTTCAGCTGAGGAGGATGAAAACATTTTGGAGATGGATCATGGTCATGGTTTCACACAACATGAATGCACTTAATGCCATAGAAAATGCACTTAAAAATGGCTAAGTGCTTAATTTTATGTTATGTATTTTTACCATAATCATAAAAAGGAACAAGTTGCATTTTGAAGGTAGCCCCCCAAATCTGAAGGATTTTATGTGGGTATGAAAGAAAAAGAGGTTTGGGTTTGGTCCAGTAAAATAAGTGGGAAGACTCCAGGAGCTGGAAATCTGGAGAGAAAAAGCAGAAGTTTGGTCATAAGATTGTGAGACTGAGGCGAAACAGGCAAATGGATTGTTGTAATTGACAGACTGACTGGTTTTCCTGCTTTTGCCCTTGCCTTAAGGTCTAATCTCAACATGGCAAAAGAGTAAATCTTATAAATTTAAGTCAGAGTGTTCACACCTCCACTGAAAATCCCCACTAGGTCCCCACCTCATTCAGAGCAAAATTTTGGGTTTTACTTGTGGCCTGCAGGGCTCCACATGACCTCACCCTGTGATCTCTGACTCTTCACATCATTTACTGCACTCCAGCAGACCTTGACCTCCTGACTCTTTCCAGATCACCCCCAGCTAGACTCTTATCCCACATCCTTCACATTTGCGGACTCCCCTGCCAAGAAGGCTCTACTCTCACTGCACTGCCCAGCTATTGGCATGTTTATACTTCCTTCAGATCTTTCAGTTTAAATAGTGTCTTTTTAGTGAGGCCTTCCCTGACAGTATAAAATAGTAACCCGTCTCTCTGCCATCCCCTCCCTGCTTAAGTTTTCTATCTACTAATTATTATCAATGATATATTCATTTGCATGTTTATTCATTTACTGCCCATTTTTAACCTCATAGGGTATAAACTCTGTGAGGGTAGAAATATTCTTTTATTTAGTTCACTAACATCTCCAGTGTATTAGAGTATCTTATCTGATGTATGAAATCTTCTCTACATATTTGTTAAATGAACAAAGACATGAATGAGCCTTCTCTGATCACTCCAGAGATGTGTTCAAAGCTGATTGTTGTTCCCTACTCTTAATTTGGAGTAAAATAAGAACTGGGACTGCCCTGCTTACTTCTGCACTGTTTTAATTATTTACTGTATAGTCTTAAATAGATTGTATTACCAGTACCACACCTAAAATAATATTAATATTCAGTCACTATGTGCATTTCCAATTGTCCCATAAATGTAACTTCACAGGGTGTTCTAATCAGGATCCAAATGAGGCCATTACACTGACATTGCTTGATAGGAATTTTATGTCTCTCTTCAACTTTCCCTAGTATCTTTTAAAATATCTTCTCTTTGGCTTACAAATCTGGCTTGCAATTGTTGTTGTTGTTGTTGTTGTTCTTGAAGAAACAGAGTTCGTTATCCATAGATAACTATGGATATCCACTATGTGACCCATAGTGTGAATTTCACTGATTACACCCCCATTCTGAGGTCTGAAATGTTTCTCTGTTCTATTTTCTATAAATTTGTTGTTGAAGGGGCTCCTGGGTGGCTCAGTGGGTTAAAGCCTCTGCTTTCGGCTCAGTTCATGGTCCCAAGGTCCTGGGATTGAGGCCCGGATCGAGCCCTCTGCTTAGCAGGGAGTCTGCTTCCCCCTCTCTCTGCCTCCCTCTCTGCCTACTTGTGATCTCTCTCTGTCAAATAAATAAATAAAATCTTAAAAACAAATTGTTGTCGAATCTCAGGAGTTAATGATCCAGGTCTGAATTTGGTTTTGTTTGGCAACACCACTTCAGATGTGGTAACGTGTTCTTCCATCAGCCAACACTTCATCTGTTCTTTCTGCTTTTGCTTAATTCCTTGCCCATTTTTCATTTATTGGAATACTCAGGCTTTTATGCTTTTGACATAGAGACATTTATCCATAAATAGCTTATTTTATATTCCCATAACAGCATATTTATAGCATCATAAATGGTACCATATTTTATGTCTGATACAGAAACTTACTCTTCCTACTCAACTTTTTTCTCATCATCTATTAGAACTTTTATTTATTTCATTCATTTTAATAGGCATTTAGTATCCCAAAATACGAAATGCCATGATATATTTTGTTTCCACTTTAGGTAATGCTGTAATATTTGGTGCACATATGTGTTCACCTGGATATAGAATTGCTCAGTTCTAAAAGAGGCACGTTTCAGACTTCACCATCCCTTGCCAAATTGTTTTCCAAAGCCCTGACAAAAGTTTAAGCTCCCACCAGTACTGAGCACTATTCTTCCAAACCTACACCAATACTTGGAATTGTCAGATTTTAAATTTCTGCTGATCAGTTATCCATAAAGTACTTTATTGTTTTTCTTTTCTTTTGCATTCTCTTACTGATAAATTTGATCACCTTGATATGATATGTTCGTTGCCAGGTCAGGCTTACTGTGAATGACCTCTTCATGTTATTTAGCTACTTTAGCCTGTTGAGACTTTTTAAAAAAAAATCTTTTTCTTGATTAATTTATTGCAGTGCTTTCTTTATCCTTCAAAACAATCTTTGATCAGCTATTGAACTGAAAATATATCTTCTCCTAGACTTTAACTTGTCTTCTCACTATGCTTTTATTATTTTTTTGATCAAACTATGCTATTTCTCCATCAAAATTTATACTTTCATAGCTTGCTTAGACAACCATTACCTCCCTTAAAATTATAAAAATAGTCCCCTGGGCACCTGGGTGGCTCAGTTGGGTTGGGCGACTGCCCTCGGCTCAGGTAATGATCCCGGACTCTAGGGATGGAGTCCCGCATTGGGCTCCCAGCTCCACGGGGAGTCTCCTTCTCCCTCAGACTTTCTCTCCTCTCATGCTCTCTCTCACTGTCTCTCTCAAATAAATAAGTAAAATCTTTAAAAATTTTTAAAAAAGAGTCTCCTATGTTTTTCTTAAAGATTTTAGATTCTTTTACTCAAATTTCCATTTTTAGTCACTTCCATTTCTTTCCTATGATCTGATAGATGAATCCTCTTTTCATTTTTTTCCCAGAGAGATAACCATATTGTCCCCAGACTGATCACTGGACAGTCTTTCCCTTCCACCATTGATTTATAATGTCATCTTTGTGGTTTACCAATTTCCCAGGTAATGGAGAATCGATGCCTGAGATCTCTATTTTCTTCAATTTATGAAATTATTTATCATTATATTCAGGCACTATTTACAGTTTGGGATGAAAAGTTCATAAAAAAGAAATTTTTTTAACGAAGAGAAGATTCAGGCAAACATTAATGGTCCACTCACAGCTCATTTCCAACCATCTACCAATAAACTACTGCCATTTTAAAAGATCACTTCATCCATTTGTGTGTCCTAGTGCACTTGCCAGAATCCTGGAATTGCTGCAAGCAAACACATTGTATATTCCCTCTCCTGGACAAATTCCCCACCTAACATTCTCTCCCCACCCGCCTTCCCCCACCCTGGCCTACACAGTGCCCCTTCCATATTCATGGCTCACATGAGCCCTGCACATGTCACAGTTCACCAACTTCCCTGGATTATTCACTTGCTTTTCTTCCCCCATGAACATTTTTATTCCCGTTGCCTGTGAACTCTGAAATACGTGTTGCGACTGAAGACAAATCTGGAAGTGTTTATTGAAAGGCATGTCTGATAAACACTGAACACTTGTGGTTCAAAAATTATACCTTAAGCAGAGGATAAATGCAAATTTACCTGTATAATTTAAATGTAAAAAAAAATCTAGCAGCAATGAAGGTTACTATAAATATTTCCTTTCTACTCTTTTTTGGATTTATCTATTTGACCTCCTTTCTAGTCTCTGACATTTTTTTGGCCAACTTAGTACTAATATGTCATCAGTCAAGCCACCAACAACAAGGAAATCCTATTGTAGGAAAAAAAAATTAAAGGCTTTAAAATATTGTTGATTGAGGAACATAGAAAACATCATTTAAAAACCTTTTAAATTACCATTCCCTCCGTTGCTGCTAAATTTCCCTTTGTCTCATTTCATGCAGCTGGTCTGAATGATGACAGAGTGGTTTGTGATTATGTGGGTGACATTAGGCGCCAGCTGAAATGGACACTAAAGGAAGAATCCAGCATCCTGCATGTATAATTCCTGCTACATTTGGCACTGCACCAACTTTACAAATATGCAATCCCCCTCCCCCCTCCTTTTTTTTTTTTTTTTTTTTCCTGTAAATCCCATGGCCAATGAATGCTGCTATGGCAACGAAAGCCAGGAAAGCCAGGGGTCCTTGGCTATAAAAAGAGTTTTTAGAGCATCATGGTAACTGGAAGCCTAGTGGCAGACTCTCAGGCAACCATACATTGTTAAACATCCTGTCTAGAAGCAAATGCTTCTACCAAATTTATTTACCTGTGTTGTCGAATCACTTGCTACAGAATTCTAAGGGCTCTTATTGCTATGATGGTTTTCATTTTCAATTATTGTATGGTTCATTCAAATCACACAGGTACATTTCCAACAGTTATAAGAAGCTTCCTAAAATAGACTTTTAGAAACTGAGCACAGCTGTCAAAATAATGTTATCGTCTTCAAGAATCTGTTTCGAAGATAGTTATTCCAAAGAAATTTAAAAGTTATATTCCTATATTAGCACACTAAGTAGTTCATACCAGTTTAGTAAATCAAATATTCCATACTGCTAGCTTAATAAGATGGGGAGTCATGCATGAAATGACTGCCAGGTTAATGACATAGGGAGCCATGCATGGCATGTATTTGCATATAATAGCACAGAATGTTCTCCTAAATCCTTTAAATTACTCATCAATTCTTAAACAGGCATTTAACTAAATCCTCATTCAGGATCAGGAAGAAAGTTTGTGGTTTTTTGGTTTTTTTGTTTTGTTTTGTTTTGTTTTTTAAAAACACCTACATATTTGAAGTTATTAGATTGGAGCTAAACAAAACGTAAAGGATTATTTTTGGTTGGAAATTCTAGCCTTGGGGAAAGGGTAGAGATCTGCATAAAGAAACAAACACATTTCCTGGACCAGGGTAAGGCACACACCAGCAGCCACTCTGTTTCCCATCACTGCCTCTATCATATGCACAGTGAGCACAGATGAGAAGTTTCACCATTAGCCTCAGAAATAAAGACGTATATCTAAAGCAGTGCTAACAATGTAAATTGAGTCTAGAATTGTTTATTGTGTACAGTGTTTTGATGGGTCTAATTCTGAATAAAGGAGGAGGATTTCTTTCACTTGACAACCTGTATACTCAAGGTATTAAAGAATGCCTTTACTCTCACATAATCTTGTTTTTACTGGTTGTGTAATCTTCTGCACAAAATGAGTGACTGCTTACAATCAGAACAATTATAAACCTCAGCTGTTAGAGGAAATCAGAAAACACTGATGTCACACAAAGGCTATTTTTGGTATTTGAGAGTGATGCTCTAACCAAGAGCTTCATGAATACTCACAAGTACTCATTGTAAAATGAGTTGTATATAATCAAGCTCCAAAACCAAAACTCACTGAACAAAACAAACAAACAAAAAAAACCCAAAACTAATGAAGAAAGAAAGAGAAAAATGCAAAGATTTAGGTAATTGATTTTCTCTTCCTATTGTGTCTAATGGTAACTAATCTTTGAGCATTAATTCTATGCCCAGTGCTTGATCAAGTGTATAATTTTGTAGACTTCGCAATAATCTTCAGTGTACCATTTTCTCCATTTCACAGGTAGGAAAACTGAGGTTCATAAAAGTAATTTGATCAAATGAGGAGCTGAAGCTAGGTTTTAAACTCTCCTCATTTAATTTAAACCCAATTTTCCTTCCACTAACCACACATCTTTCTACAGTATATTTGTTAACAGAGAATAAACTGTTCTGAGAAAATAGGAGAAGTGGGTTCAAAAATTTTTTTAAAGAATAATTTATTTATTTTAGAGGCAGAATGTGTGTGAGCACATGCATTAGGGGAAGGGCAGAGAAAGAGAGAGAGAGAGAGAAAGAAAGAATCTCAAGTGGACTCCCTGCTGAGCACAGAGCCTGACTCCCCTCCACTGGGGGTGGGGGTTGATCCCAGGACCCTGAGATCAAGACCTGAGCAGAAATCAAGAGTTGTACACTTAACCAACTGAGTCACCTAGGCGTCCCAGCTCAAGAATTTTTTAAACAGTGTCCTTGATTTGCTGGATTTCTTATACTATCATCATTAACCTTTAGTTCTAATTCCGAAGAGAGATGAATGCCATCACCAATCACTTCTTAGGGTACAGCTACTCTTTCTAGGAGTTTTGGTCATTTTAAACTGATTATATGATAAATTAACAACAGGGTGTGTTTTGTCATTAAATAATATCTTAGAGCAATTCTAAAGTGTAACTGGAAATATTAAACAAAAGCCCACTCATTGACAACAGAGGCAGAAAGTGTCTATGTGAATATTTACATATGGTCAGTGGGTTGACATAAACTCCATGAAGCAATGTTTTCTTTCAAGTGTGGCACTTCCTTAAGTGTTCATTATGTCTGATTGGAAAATGAGCTCCTTTCCAGTAAGATGGGTAGTCTTGCCGTCAGATAAAATAGTAGCCATAGCTATAGCATGTGTGACTCTGACTAAGGTAGGTTTAGCAGTCAGCTGCTGAAACATAAGTGATTTACAGCACTTACTTAACATCCAACCAATAAATATAACTGAATATTTTTTTAAGTTGTATAGTGTAGTTGCAGAAAGCTATAAAGAAGCAAGGTGTTCTTTCTTTCTACTTGACTCATAAGTTGCACATCAAGAAATGCATTTATAAATAAATAAAACATAGATATCTGATATGGAGTCAAATTACGGAGATAAAAAAGTGAATAAAACATAGTTTTTTGCCCTTCCAGAGCTTATAGTCAAATGGAGGAAGCTCCCTCAAACATTCACTCCTGTAGATTTTACAGCATAGAGATGTTGGAACACAGAGAGAAAAATTTAGCCCAAGCAGAAAGGGTGGTAGGGAGGTCAGGAAAGGTTTCCCAGGTGACATCTAAGTTGAAAATGACAGGATACAAAGGACTTAGTCGGGCAAATGTGAGAGAGAAGAAACATAGAGTGTCAGTCAGACTTTGGAGTGAAATCCAGCCAGAAAAACACAGGAATTATATGCAGCTCAGGAGGCCTGGTGGAGCAATAGCCTTGTCAGGACCCAGGCAGTGTTCAACTTTAGAAAACTCTATAATGGCATAAATGTTGAAACTCAGTGCTAAACTAAGCTATTGTTAAATGTAGTTATAATGGGGATTATTGTATTTTTATGCCATTTCTATTTATAAGATTCCAACCAAAAGCAAAATAACATATAAAATTTAAAGGTAAAAAAAATGGAAAAAACATATTTCAGGAAAATATTTTGCACCATTTTTACTTGTTTTCTAAAAGCAATTATTAAACTTTTATTCCATTCCTTCTTGCCTCTGCCCACACACTGCTTTTAATTATCATAGGCATTACTTATACTAAAGAATAAGGCTCCTTGTTTTGTTATCTGGAATAGGAACATTCTCATTCCTAAATTTTCCTAACACTTGAATTAAGTTAAATTGTTAATACCTATCTTAGAAAACAGTGAGAAGTGGAAATCCTAAAAAAGTGGTACAAAACTGAGCTCAGAATCCTCTTATCTTTGATCTTCCATTCTGATGTATGGGCAAAATAGAAGTGACATTATATAATTAAGAACTTAAGAAAAAGAACATAGACTCTGAAACCAAGCAGATCTGGGTTTGAATCCAAAATCTGCCACTGACTGGGTATGTGCAATGAATAAAATCTTTGATTTTGCCAAGCCTAAGTTTCCTCTATTAAAGAAAAAGAAAGAAAATAGAAATGAACACCTCTACTTTTAGGGTTTTTATAAAGATTTAATGAGACAATTAATCAAAGTAGTTGTTCTCAACCTAATTGGAATCACCTGGAGAGCTTTAGATAACACTGGTGCCTGAGTCCCTCCCCCAGAGATTCTGGTGTAATTGGTCTGGAATAGAACCTGCACATTTTTTTTTAAAGCTACCCATGTGATTCTAATGTGCAGTTAAGGTTGAGAAACACTAAATATACAACCTAGCCCATTGCATGGCATTGAGAAGGCATGCCAAAATTTTAACTAGGTTGATGATGGTAATGATGATGATAAAGGTGATAAATTTCAGCTACAAAATTCAGGCAGTGAAACTGACCTAGTGTAATTATTCCTCCATAGAACTCAAGAGAGAAAGAAGCCACTTAGCATGGAGATTACCAGAAACTTTGAAATTATACACATACATTATTTCATAACTCTTCTAATCTATATAGCCTATGAGATAAATATCACATTGATTTTAGGAGTGAAAATTACTCAGAAAGTTCAATTGCTTTGTAAAGGTGACAGATTAGGGAGTAACTGAAAACCAGAATGCAAATTTAAATCTCTTTATTCTGAGTTCAATACTGCTTATATTATGCCACAGTTGTCTATAGGGGGCAAAGGTAGAGTTGTCCTTCATAGAATTACAGGAAATCTTCTAAGCTTGGAAAGTACTCCGGAAATCATGTGATGATTGGAGTAAAGGGTATAGTTATTGCAGTCACTAATGATCTCATTAGTTTGTGAGTAGTTTGAAGCCAAAGACTATTTTATTCATCATTACATATCTAATGATTTTCACAGTAACTGGCACTTAATTAGTGTTCAATAAATGTTTGTTGAATGAATATTAGAAAAATCACTTTCAACAATTTAAGGAAAGTTAAAAACAAAACAATGTCAGTATCCGAGAATAAAAACTCTATGTGCATTATTTTCAATTAAAATTAATGATCATAAGAATTTATTAAAAGTGTATCAAACAAGAATGTTTGAATCAGAAAACAGAACTTATTGCTTCCTCCTTCTCTCTCTCTTTCACACACACACACACATACACATATACAAAACTAATTCAAAGAGTATTATTTAATATAGAAAGGCATTCCTTATATATAATGATTTTAAAATTATTTAACAAAATTTGTATTTTATTAGAATATATCCATGATGCCCTCCCCATTTAAAATAAAGTTGATTGAAATCAGATATGTAAGTTTTTTTTTAATTCAAAATATTACCTAAGGTTTGCCCACATACAGAAAATAAAAATCAATACAACTGCCTACATAAATGGGATAAAAATATTATTAGATGGCATAGATTCTAAAAACTTTTAATGGAAATGATAAGTAAGTAAGAAGCAAACTCACTATTCCAAAGCAATAATTTGCTACCTACAGTAAATGCTAAAAATGTACCACATATATCACAGTAATTACACATCACTTAGCTGGCTTTATTGATGTGATACATTTACATGGTGGTTACTTACTGTCTTTCATGAGATACCCTGAGATAGATCATTCTCTAGTGAATGGTGATAAAATGATTCAGATACTTCAGAAATTGTATTTCAGAATATAGTAGTAGTGTTTTTTGAGGGCAAAGAGACGGTGAATCATAATGTTCTATCTTCCACTTAGAGATCGGCATTTAGTAACCTGAATAGTTCACACAATGTCATATGACTTTTAAAGGCCACATCACCTTCAGGTGGTTGGCGGTGGTTGAGGATGGTTGGGGAGAGGAGGAGAGCTGAGGGGCACTTCATGGAGAAGGAGGACTAAGTTTGGCTTGGAGGCAGCAAATAATTTGAATAGGAGAAGAAAATGGGTTGGGAATTCCAAACCATAGAAAAATGATCAAAACTCTGGAATAAGCTATAGAGAGAAAAAAAAAAACAAAAAAAAACACAAGGAGATCGGATTAGCCAGAGCTGAAGGTTTGTTGAAGAAAAGAGTGGGAGTCAGGCTTAAGAAGTTGGATTAGGACCGGGTAGAGGAGCCTTTCAAAGGAGAGGCTCAAGAAATTTGATTTTATGCTGACTGACAATTAGAAACTTGAATGACACAAGATAGACTAAATTATGCTGAGATTGAAAACAAAAATCTTAATTGCTTTAAAAAAAAGTTGAACTCTGGTTCCTGCTACATATTCACCTCAAGTTGGTGAGGGGTTTTCTTTGTGTTTCGGCACCTAGGGATAAGTGTTAACCATCTGAAAGGTCTCTGCCATCTAAAATATCACATGGAAGGGGGTCAAGAAAAAAGTTAGGCACACACATAGGCTCTACAGTTACCCCTTAGAAGTGACATCTATTCTACCATAATTTCATTGGCCATATAGTCATGTCTAATTCCATAAAGTCAAGAAGGATAATCCTACTGTCTGGAGTACCGGAAATACTGATGAAGAGCACTAATAACCAGCCTAATGGCTTTGCTCAAGTATATTATGTTAGTCATTAAAAATTGGTTTAGGAACAGCACTCGGTTGTGGAGTGCAAACAGATGGAAAGGACAGAGCTGGAGATAGGGAAGCTGGTTATCACACTTGTGTAGGTGTAGCAATGAAAATCTAAACTGAGGAAAAGAAAGGAAGCACAACCATGAAAGACCCTGTGAAGGAACATACAAGAACGACCTGTTAACTGAGTGTGGACAAAGGGCCAATCTTGAAGGTGCTTAAAAGAATTCAAGTTTAAAATAAAATGATGTTTCTCCTAAAAGATCAAGGAAGAGGCAGTTTGAGGAACAAGAGGAAGTCAGTTTTATATATAAGTATTTTTCAGGTGGAAGTTCAGGGAGGAAGCAAGACCGGGCAGCTGGAGAGTTTGAGGTGCAAGATAGTCTCACTGGAAGCTCCAGCTGACCCATGGGAAGTTCTGAAGAATGGATGCCCCCCTCAGAACTGTCCTGAGTCAAGGTTAGAAAGCTGGGCCTTTAAATCTGTAAGAGGTGTGACCACGGGGCAAGGTGGCTGTCTTGGTTGAGATAATTCCTGGAGAGGACTGACTGCTGGCAGCACTCCTGGCAGCTGGGATGACAAGCCCCTCTTTTCTGAAGGGGCTTTGGAGCAGCACATCACAGTATTGTTACAATTACAGATGCCTAGATTTAGCATATGTGAAGATAAGAGACAAGACTTGAGAAAAAACACTTAGAATACCCAAAGAGAATATAAATATTTCGTGAGGTAAACCATTTTCTTAGGGTTGGTATTCCCATAGGTTAACCTTTCACTGATCTGAGCTGACCCTATGTATAATTCACAAGCATGACATTCCTTGGGGAAAAATCATAGACCATGGCCTCTCCGTCAAGCAGCCTGAGAAGTATATGGGGATTCAAGCTATCAAAATTTCTTGTTATCTTAATAGCTCACTCAGGTTTTACCTCTGAGATTTTCATCTAGCACCTACATAATCTGAAGAATAATAGGCTGTTCATATTAAAATCTGAGGGACATGGTTTCATTTTTTGGGTGATTTAATTACTGTCTGGTGTTTAATTGAGAATTCAGGCAGTGAAGAATTGTTAAAATTGGTAAAGAATCTTTGTTATGACTGCTCACATGTGAGGTGTGCCCATCAATCCCAGGAGGGGATCAAAAAATCTAGAGGCAGAATTTTCTTAAAGATCAAGGGAGAAGGATCTGTTAGGTTAATTGACAAGGTAAGGGACATACAACTAAACACAAAAGGAAACAAATGTTTCTATAAAATATATCAAGCCAGCTTGTATTATTTATTCTCATTTCTGTACAAATTTGTGTGTATCAAGACAGAAAAAAACTATAGATGAATATCTACTCATGTATAGGGTTACCGATGATATATCAAGTGAACAAAAGCAAAAACAAGTTAAAAGGAAATGCATAGGTTATGCTACTACTCTGATAATAATCAACCAACCAAAGCTACATTTTTGCATTTATGTACTTGTATTCCTTTGTGTGAACAAATAGAAAAGCAAAATTAGCGATTTATGAGAATAGGAATGAAAGGAATGTGTGATAATTGGCATTTTTATCACATCTTTGTTGTATATTGTTTCACCATTTACAATAAGGAAGTATTTGTGTTGTAAGTTGAAGAATATATGAAGCAATTCACACAAACGAATAAAGATATAGCAACACTTGAATCCTATTCTTAAAGTCAGGATTTTAGTGCTGCTTTTTTAAAAGCAAATATGGGAGCCAATTAGCAGAACCAAAACACCTGTCAGGAGCTTGATGTGCAAAAAGAAGCATATATGTTTAAGGAGTAAATACCGGCTCTTTTGCCTATAGCAAGAATATAATCTACATCTAAGTAGCAATCTGAGCTAATTAGCCTGTGTTGTCCATATAGGGCTATTCAGCCATTCAGAGTAGACTTTTTTTTTTTTAACCAGAAATGGTACAATGACCAGAGAAAAATAATTAAAGAATGAGTTCATGAATTGCCAGGGTCAGTTTGGAGGAAAGATATTTGTTTTAGATCTTTCCTCATAAAGTACTAGTTCAGTAAATGTTGCTCTATAGGAGACGTGTAAAAATCTTTAAAAGAATGTAGTGTTATTAGAAAAATATGAAAGAGGAGCTTTTCCAGATGGGAAATTGTAACGGAGGAGGAAAATTATATTTGCTAGGGGAAAAATCAAAGATACTGGATTAACTGATTATTTAAAATGGATTAATTTAAAAGACGCTAGAGGATCACTGTTAAAATTCCTTTAAAAGATTCACAAGAGGGTTGTATTTTGTAAATGGGAAAACTGAACACCAGAAAGATTTCTGGATTATGATTTATAGCAAGATCTTTAAATATATTAGAATAAATTGAAATCAAATAAACCACATACAGAGAACTCCACCAAATTTCTTCCAGTGCTCAGAAAACTTCACAATATTTTTAAATTTCCCCTAAATGTCAGTTTTCATAGTTTGTAACTTAATTCAATGTGAAAGTTTTCTTTCAAAAGTGAATTGCGCATAATCACATTCCATAGAGCTTGCTATATCAAAAATACCTACAGAATTCAGTTCTATCTTATTTACCTGGTTCCTACCTAGCCAGACCTCCAGTTTGGATGGATTTAGTGTACAAGTAAACCTATTTTCTTAAAAATGAGGCCAACACATAAGAAGAAAATTCTATTAGGAAAAAGTACCTATAATCTTAGCTGAATGATCTAAAAAAAAATTACATCCACTTTTCATGAAATGAAAACCACAGGACTTCATAAATTCTTCCTTTGTAGAGGACAACTTGGTGTATCTGAAAGCATGATCCATCTGTACAATATATAAAAACAACTTGGAACAGGCCGTGCAAGCCAGCCAAGGCGAGCAGAGATCCCACTGTGCAAACCCGAATCCCGTGCAGACAATTCCAAGATTATTTATTGCACCTTGGTGTTACAGGGAATGAAGGCGACTAATTGTGCATAATCATTTTTCAAATGGCTTCCACATCAAAAATATCCATTAAAGTCAGCACTACATGATTTTTCTGGCTCCCAGTCTCTCCAAGCCTTTAGTTTATGTTGATTTGTTTTTCACGTAACCAACTGAGTCTGCAATGTGCCAAGCACTTTGCTAGGCGCACTCACATACATTATATAATTCAGTCTCTAACACAGACCATCCACACAGGTTATGCCTTCTCCCATGTTATGGCTGAATAAACTGAGGGCAGGGAACATTCAGCAACTGGTCCAAGGTCACACAACTAATTAATGTCTAAGTGGGGGTTAGTTAGAGGCTCAGGAAGTCTGACTTCAAAGGCTAATGTATTTCCACCATCATGCTGTCTCCAGGGAGTTTCTGTTCAAGACATCTTTCCTTTTATGTATTAAAAGAATCAAAATTATCAGGCTGAAGTCCTAGCTTCTCTTTATTCTTATTCAGGAGATGGATGGACTAATTATCCCGATATGAACAGTTAATGAAACCACTGTTGATTCAATGAAGACACCGAGATACTTTACAGAATGAAAAAACTCACTCTGTTTCGTCACTTTAAAAAAGAATTCTACAAATATGCATGTATGTGTAATTTTACATATGAAATCCCCCTTCTCATTGAGACACTGAAAGTCACCTCTCTTCACCAGCAAACTCCATGTTCACTCTCCAGCACTTGGGAATAGGTGGTTGGCTTTTTGAAGTACACTATTTCTTTTGATATTCCTCTCTCCCTCTTTTCCTTCTCCTCTTCTCTCCAGGGAAATATGTCCCATGTTAACATTCTGGTAAATATCCTTCTGCACTTTCATCCATGTTCATTTATTTACATGAAATTCACACATGCATGAATATTCATACCTACCCTTATATAATACCTATAAATAGAGGAACATATGTCTTTCTTTCTTTTTTTTTTAAGATTTTTTTTTTAATTTATTTGACAGAGAGAGAGAGAGATCACAAGTAGGCAGAGAGGCAGACAGAGAGAGAACAGGAAGCAGGCTCCCCTCGGAGCAGAGAGCCCAATGCGGGGCTCGATCCCAGGACTCCGGGATCATGACCTGAGCCAAAGGCAGAGGCTTTAACCCACTGAGCCACCCAGGCGCCCCCGTATGTCTTTCTTTTACAAAAGAGGGATCATATTAAGCCTATGTTTCTCCATCTTGCTTTTCTCACTCAACAATCCTCCAGGCAAACTCCTCCAAGTTAACTAGCTTACTCTTTGATTCATTATTGTTGTTGGTTTCATGATATTTACCAATGGAGTAACAACCATCTATATATGTGCATTTCTATTTGTTGGTATTTTTATTTCTATGCAAGTGATTCCAGGAATTGAATTGCTAAGATACAGTCTGTGTAGTATCATTAACAGACATTGTCAGATGGTTTTCAAAGAAGGCCGTAGCCTTCACAAAACCAGCTACAATGTATGAAAGTACCCTTTCCTCTGCATTCCTGGTAGGAACAGTTCTTGAGTTTTGCCAGGTGGATGGGAATAAAGTGATATCTCACTATTACCTTAATTTGCATGTTCCTTGCTATGAGTGTATCTTTTCACAAATTTTTGGCCACATGGATTTAGTCTTTGCTCATTTTTTTTTTTTGGTTAAGATTTTATTTATTTACTTGACAGAGAGAGACACAGTGAGAGAGGGAACACAGGCAGAGGGAGTGGGAGAGGGAGAAGCAGGCTTCCTGAAGGCAGACGCTTAACTGACTGAGCCACCCAGGCACCCAGTCTTTGCTCATTTTCTATGAAATTTTTCTTCATCTTATTCTATAAGGACCTTCGTATATTCTGGAGGTCAACCCTTTGTTCAATAAAGATATGTGTCCTTGTTTTGTTTTGTTTGTTATAAAATATCAATTTTCTTTCAGGCTTTGTCATTTATCAAACATAAATTGTTACGTGGAATAAGAAAGAACTATGAAAACACAAAAGAGTATGGTAATGTCTGTCCCATAGAGACTCAGCTATTAGAGGCTAATAGAATAATATTGTATGCATAGATGGTGTTACTCAACATTGGCCAAGTATGATCTATACAAGTCAAAAATGTGGGAGAAGCAGTTGGTGATACATGGTCTCATACTAGAAGGAGTGAACACAGTGCAGAGCATAATGTGAAGCGTAAACCCTGGAGCAAGAGAGACTGGCATAGCCCTTGAAATGAGATTAGATGAGTAATATCAGAATTTAGGAGCTTTGGGTATTTTAGCATCCAAACAGATTTCTCTCATTTTGTTGATATAGGAAAAATAAAATACTTTTCATAATAAGATCATAGGTAATAACTGATACCAATTATCAACAAATGCATAATTTTAAAATAATATTCAACAACAATGGCTTAATTATTTATATTTTGGTCCTAAATCTGTTTGTTCATATTTTTTTGAATTATGAGAATATTGCCTTAAAAATCTTTTTTATAACATTAAAAAAATCAACCTAAGCCAAGCATCTCTCTGAATGGTTAGATACAACTAGTTTCCACTCATTCCTTTTAAAATTCTATAATATATGGGACTAGGAGAGAACAAGATTCAAGTTTGGTTTTTGTTTTCGTTCCTTTTCACTTGTGATGTGCGACGACTGATGCCAATTGGTAGTAGAGGTATTCCATCATCACGCCATTAATAGATCTCACCAGAACAAGGCTTCATTACTGTGGATATTGGATAAGGCCCTGCCAGAAGGCCTTCAATACCCTAAGGAAAAGATGTGCTAAGTCCCCACATTAGGTACAGAAGTCTTGGGGCAAAAATTTGAGGGTTTATACTGGGTTCGAGGAGCCTTGATCAAGATATTTCCCTAGGGTGACAAACCCATAATTGCACTTATCAGCTTTAGGCTGCCTTGATTAATGCAACCTTCTGTGATTTATCGCCCAGACTATTTTAAAACAGGTGCTCTCCTCTTTGTAATAGACTGGAGATTTCCCGGAATGACAGTGCAGGCTTGTTTCATTTGCTTGTTCGGGGAAATTTCCTGAGAATACATTACAAGCAAACATATCCGGTCATTTTGTAGAGACCTGGGATTAGATGATGTACGACTGGAATGTTTTCTACCCAACCTTCTTCATGCTTTAAAAGAAAGTTTCTGCCCTGGTCTCATGATGCCCTCCTACCACCACATACCTATGCATACTGCTTTGGATCCCAGATTTTTCAATCCTTGGGCAATTTCTTGGATCCAGGAAATTTACCTAGTGAGTAAGAAACAAAATGGTAGCCTGCTAAAAACTTGACTGAAAAATCACACACGCACACATACACACATGATATTGGTCCTCCTTTATGAAACATTATAAGCTAGGGAAGAATATACTATGCATCTCAGCTAAATGTTATATATATGATATACACCCATGCACACCAATTTTACCTTTTTAGCCTCACACATTGTCTGGACTCAACTCAGATAACAAATTCTAATGCACTACTTTACAGTTTTGTCAAGAATATTTCCATAGGTCAGCAGCACATTGCAGTGGGTGACTGAGGTCCCAGGTTGTAAAAAATTACTTAAGCTCACTGTGCCTAAATTATCTCACCTGTGAAATGGAATTAACAACCATCTATTTCACAAGATTAGTCGGAGGATTAAGTGTGAAAAAGATATGCAGAGAGCTTACCCTATTTTATTTATTTATTTTTAAACTAGATACTACATAACCTCTGGAGGGACGACAAACTGTCTTAGATATGAAGCACTTTATATTCACTAAGTGCCAATTAAAGAGCAACTAAATTGGGGGGTGCCTGGTGGTTCAGGCAGTAGAGCATGCAACTCTTGATTTCAGGGGTGTAAGTTTGAGGCCCACGTTGAGCGTAGAAATTACTTAAAAATAAATCTTTAAAAAAACAAACAGAGCAGCTAACTTTGGTTCTTATCTATTCATTAGAACAGTCAGATGGATAATACTTACCAGTGCTATAGTACTGACTAATCCATAATCTAGGAAATAAAAACATTTATTTTTTTCTTTAATTTGTAAAGAACTACTTTGCTCTACTTTGCTCAACCTAGGCTGCCGTTAGATGTACTCATTTCTTATTAGGGAAGAGAGAAGCTTAGAATTAATTAGACTCACTACATCACTAAGGATCTTTACATTGTAACCTGTCTCCTTGGACAAAGAGAGGAGAGAAGGGAAAAGGTGGGGGGGGGCGAGTTGGGGGAGAGACTGAAAGCCAACAAACCTGAAGCAAATCTGAGGGTCCTGGAAAGCGAGATGAGCTAAGCAGAGATGAAATTATTTTCTGGTTGTGAGGGAAGAATGTAAACATTTAATGGCTCAAGTTGGCCCAATTCTGGGGTTTGTATGCAAGCTACAGTTTAGTTCTGTAGGCCAGTCATTCTCAAACTTGCAGCATGCCAGAATCTTCGCAAAAGCTTAAAAATACAGCTTCTTTTTTGTTTGTTTTTTTTGTTTAAAGATTTTCTTTATTTCAGAGGGAGAGAGAGCACTTGTGAACACGAATGGGAGGTGCAGAGAGAGAAATAGGCTCCCTGCTGGGCAGGGAGGCGGACTAGGGGCCCAGGACACTGGGATCTTGACCTGAGCCAAAGGCAGACGTTTAACCAACTAAGCCATCCAGATGCCCCTAAAAATACAGCTTCTTGAACCCCACCCTGACCTACAGAATCAGTATCTCCAAGGGAGATGGCCCTGAAATATATATTTATAAAAAGTAGTAGTTCTTATGTACAACTGTATTTGAGAATTGAGAACCAATGAACTTATTTTTTAATATGCTTTTAAAATTCTGGAATAATTTAGGATTGACCCAAAAGTCACAAAAATAGTAAAGAGTTCCTACACACCTTCATTGTTTCCAATAATGTTAAAATCTTATATAATAACCATGGTACATGTCTCAAAACCAAGAAATTAACATTGGTAAAGTACTATTCTATTAACTAATCTGCAGACTTTGTTCAGCTTTCACCACTTTTCCAACTAATGTCTTTAAAAAATAAAAATTCTAGAATCCCATTCAGATACCATAATGCTTTAATCATCATGTCTCCACAGTTCTCAGTTTTTCCTTATTATTCATAACTTTGAGAACTATGAAAAGTGCTGGTCGGCTATTTTATTAACTGTCCTTCTGTGATATCTTTCTTTGATTTAAACTGGGGTTATGGGTTTTGAAGAAGGAACCCACAGAAGTGAAGTGCTCTTTCCATCACATCATACAGAGGCACATAGTAGCAACATGACTTATCCCTGGTGATGTGTAACTTCGATCACCTGGTTAAGGCAGGTCTGCCAGATCACTCTACCGTAAATTTAGTATTTTTTTCATTTCTATACCCTGTTCTTTAGAAGTGAGTCAGGAATTGGGTGGTTGTGTGCGCATGTGTGATAGGGAGGATGGATTAAGATCCACCTTGTGGCTGGAAGAAAATCAGTAAAGGTTTTTGAACAAAGCACTCCTTCCAGAAAATTGAAACGTCAAGATATAGTGAAGGGGGAAGAGACTGTTGGCTGAAAGATGGGTTAGAAAATGTAAAGCCTGAAGAGATGAGAACCTGAGCAAAAGCAGAGACCCTAGTGGAATATATAGCTATAACACACTGTGAAAGAGAAAGAACCCTGATTAGAAATGGGGGGAAAGTGAGAAAGGAAACCCGAGATATATTGACATTTTGAACTTGAGTACCTAGGAAAAAGGGGATACAAGAAATAACAGAAAAGGTAGACACGTTAGCTTTGGGACATACAGACTTTGAAGTCCCTGTGGGCATCTACACGGACATGTTGGACAAGCAGTTAGAAATGAAATCACAAAACAATTTACCTCCTCGGGGCATTTGCTGCCTTCTAGGACCCATTCTATGGCATGTGGTTGCTCTTTCCTGCTCTCTAATCCTACTTCTAAGAAAACTGTTCACTCCTAGAGGCAAGGCTCAGGTGACATGTTAGGAGCATTGTTGGAGGTTAGAAGAAAAATCCTCAGAGAATAGATTTGGATCATTCCTTCTATCCCATAAATGAGGCTTGGCATTTGCTCAGTAATCACCACCTCACTGTAAAAATAATGAATCTATCTTCATTGTGAAAATTTGGGGCCTGTAATTAATGAGTATAATTACCTTATGGATTGAACATTCAGTGTTTTTCATTACCTATTCCAAGAGATAATCCGAAGATATTTGAGATCTAGCATTTCTCAGCTTGGGGAATGGTGATAGACAAGGAAACTCTCATTAGCATTTCCATTTTGCATTTCAAATGGAAGGGGTGTGTGTTAAAAACTGAGCCTGCTCAAGCTTTAAAACATTCCTTAATTATATGTTTGGTAATGCCTGAAAGGCAGAGGAGTCCCTGAAAAAAAAAAAAAAGAAGAAGAAGAAGAGAGTGTTGAGTAAATATCTATCCCTTTTGAGGGTGGATGGGAGCAAGGAATCTTCAAATCTCAAGGCGGAAGAAGGCTACAGAGGTGATTTATTCATTCCCATCTTTTTGGCTTGGTGAGGACGGGAGACGAGACGCAAGGGCAGGAAAGAGGTGGAAAGCTATGAAAAGTGTCTCAGAGTAGGCTCTGGGCTTTGTCCTCTTTCAAATATCCATCTTGGTAGAAGACCCACACCCTTCCTGGCAGGCTGTCCCAGTATCTACTGGCTGGCCTTCGGAATTTATTTCTCCCATATCACCTAAATAGCTCAGAGTTTATAATCCATTCCTTTTGTGCTATTAATGATAAGCCACTTGTAAAGATCAGTTTAATTTCTAAAGATATAGTCCAAAATATGAGTGGAAGTTATCAGATACACAGACTTTGAGAAATGTTTTCTTATTTTCATTCTTTTTGTTTTACGCTAACTTCCTTTTTGCTTCTTTCTCCCTTTTCATTGATCACTTTGTTTCTCATTTACAGTGTTACTTTCTGTTTGTGTCAATAGCTAAGATAATATCCATTTCAGAGTCTTTAGCATATGTCTTTGGTGATTTTAGAAATTAAAGTAGGTGTCTGGTTGGCTTCTTACTAGAAATGTCTAATATTAGAGTTTTACTTGCCATTACAAAACTTTTCACGTAAATTGCCTAGATGAAAAGCAAACTGACTTTATCCAGTTATCCTATATGGATCCTACAGCCACTGACCTCCCACATTCTCTTACTCTTATGGACTTGATCTCTGCCTACCACGCCCTCTATGCTCTCTAGCCAACATAGGGAATTTCATATTTTGTGTTTTTCTCGTGCTTTTCATTTTCATTTTCACTTGCTATTACCTTTTATTCCCTCTCCTTGACCCTTTTTGGGGTGATTATTAAGCCATGATTCTGTCCTTACTCAGCTGCAGAACGTAACCTGCTATCCTCTTCTCACAAATTCAGCAGTGATTAAAAAGGAAAAGGACAATTGAAAAAGAGATTGTCTGAAGGATTGTTCTTTCATTCTCCACCCGTGATTATTAATCCTTTTGCAGCCATGGCCCCTTTGAGAATCTCCTGAACACTAGAAAGATTTCTTCAGAAAAATGCACACAATTGTCCACATTATACAAATCCAAGTATGTGGATTCCCTGACACAAGGTTAGACCCTTCTTTTCCAGGTGAGCTACATTGCATCTTGGGTTAAGACAGCCAGTTTAGAAATCATTGTCCCTGAACAACTCTAGAATGGATCTTACTGAGAAACCTCCTAACATTAAGCCTATTAAGCACAATGGGAACATCTTTTTTTTTTTTTTTTTTAATTACCATATAACATATTATTTGTTTCAAGGGTGCAGGTCTGTGATTCAACAATGAGAACATCTTAAAAATCACGCTGGAGAAGAGATATGGTTGAGGGGTGTGTCCACTGAGCCACACGTCCTCCAGCTTCAGAAATTCCTTGTTGTTTTACTACTGGGGCACCTAAGCCAGGGACATTCCCACTTAGAAACTCTACTGCTTGCCTTTGTGTTCCTTTAGAGATCTGCTGGGTTGAAACCCTCAACTCCTTGAGGGCTCACTTCAGCTGCCACTTTCTCACTGAGGCCGTCCTGCTTTAAAATCGCCACCTTCAGCACAACCCCCAGTCTCTCTTCCTTGCTTTACTTTCCCTCTAAACACTTACCAAATCTAGAATACTATGTAGTTTACTCATATTGTCCATTGGCTGTCTCCTCCCGTTGAATGTGAGCTTATGCTGTTTTGTTCATTGATCTATCCCCAGCTTCTAGAATAGGTGCTTGGCACACAGGAGGTGCTCCGATATTTGCTGAATGAATAAATGGACAAGAGATGAGTGTATCCTTCTTTGCACTGCCTCCTAGAAAGCTCTGGATAAAATTTTCAGTTGACTGATAAAACAGGTACAGAACTTTGTGGTATGCGTTTTCTATATTCTCTTTACCTCTAGTCAGAGTCATCTTACTTTTTCCCATCCTTTTATGCCCTTCCATGACCATGACCCCTTCTCTAATTCTTACAATGGGAGGTAATTTCACCTTCTTCTGAAAAGCAAATGAATTAATAGTCACTGAAATCATAAAATGTAAAGTAACTGATTGAGGAAATGAAGTAAGGGAACTAGCACTTATTAAATTCCCATAACACACCAGCATGTTTATAAATTACCTTATTGCTTGCACCAATTCTATGAGATTTTTATTGTTATTCTCATCTGAGAAGACATAAACTAGATGTTGAATAACTGGCCCTGACTCACACACTAGAAAGTGGCAAAGAGAGTTAGAAATTTGAGTTTGTTTAGTTTCAAAATCCATATTTTTTATTACACCTAGCTTGGCACTTTGGCCTTAATAGCATTTGCCTCTCTTAAAGGGGAAAAAAAAACAAATGTGTCTATTACCTTTAAACATAGAAATGCTTATCAGTGTTCGTATTAATTTTGGATTTTAGCATGTTTTATCACTGAAGGAATCACTTTGCAAGCCAATTGTTATTTCTTTGCAACAATTTTTCTCTACACTATTTGCCATCTTTCAAGTAGTGTCACTTTAAAGAATGAAAAGGTTGGGGCCCCTGGGTGGCTCCGTTGGTTAAGTGTCTGCCTTCTGCTGGGGTCATGGTCCTGGGGTCCTGGGATCGAGCCCTGCATTGGGCTCCCTGCTCAGCAGAGAGTCTGCTTCTCCCTCTGTCCCTCATTCTCCCCCCCCCAATAAATATAATCTTTAAAATAAAAAGGAAAGTGTAATGGAAGAAACTGCTGCTTCAGCATTTGGAGCTACAGATACAGATACACCGGGCAGCCTGTATTGTTCCCAGATTCCTTAAATTTGCATGTGCATCGAAAATTATCAGCAAGTTGAGTAGCATGTCTCATGGAAACATAATTCAAATGGATGAAGATACTATACCCAGTAATAAATATGAATTCAATTAAACATTTTACTGAATTCAGAGTAGTTTTGGGACCTCGAGTATTGTTCCTTGTTCAATGGATATTTAAAGTATACTAATAACACAGACACAACCAAGAACTTTCTTTTCTTTTCTTTTACTTTACTTTATCTTATGCTATTTTATTTTAGACGTGGTTTTAGTGTTGACAAAGGTTGGGGACTCCTCAAATAAAAATAAATAAGTAAAAGGAATTTTGCTCCATGCGGTTTTCATTCAATAAACTGAATTTCCTTTCACACTGCATTGCATTTTATCTATCTCTGGAAACATTTTGAAGTACATGGTGGATTTAATCCCATTAATCTCTGGAAATATGATGAGTGGTTCACTTTCTGATTTTCATAATCAGCTGTTGTAGCTGTAAGATACTATTGCCTTATAGGGACATCTGCTGGTGGATACATAAAGGTCTGGAACAGTAAAACACTGTCTTCTCCGGGTTTGCCAGGGCATCACTCTCAGGCTGCAGCCTCCCTCCTATGCATCTGCTTCAGATAGTGCATGGCTGTTAAAATTCTAAATATTCTATCATTTCACAGTCCAATCATTCTCAGGACACATAAAACTTGCCTTTGTTACACATGTGTCTTGTTCCCACAACAGAGTCACACATGTATTTAATTTTTTTTCCAGACTGACCATATATTATCCTGAAAACTTCAGGCTTTCTGGAGGCTCGGGCGCTTGAGGCAGATGGCCTGGAAGTCACAGCACTTGGAGTGAGCGCTCCCCCCAACAGGTCGCCACCTGCTCTGTTACCTGCCGGCTTCCAGAGCAGGCAGCCTGCGCCTGTGAAGCCTACAAGGTGGGGGGGGGGGGGGGGGGGGGGGGGGGAGGGGAAGCCACTCTATTTCAGCTCCCAAGTTGCAAAAAACAAAAGTAAAATAAATTTGATGTTGTTATAAACATCTTAAAATTCAGGCCTCTAAAATTTTTTTCCACAAAAGGGGAGAAAGCATCTTAATCTGATTGTTAAGCTGAAACACTTCTCTTCCACTCAGCTACCAGGTTTCCCTGTAATAATTAGCTGCAGCTAATTAATTATCCCCTTTCACTTTAAAAATGGTTACCTGATTAAAGCAAAGCAACTAGTAGTGCTATTTCTACTAACCTTAACCATGACCAGAGAAGGATGAAATAGTTTATTTTCTTTTGGTGTTGCACTGAACAAGGATCGCCTTCATACTCCGTCTATGGAAAGGCAGAACTGCTTTAAATCATATACTGTAGGCTTAAAATTAAATTGCCCATAAAAGTCTTTTTACCAACAGTACAATGTAGCAGCTTATTCATGCCACTTCTTTAAACTCACCGCACATTAATGTGCTAATGTGATGGAAGATAAAGGATCCTCACGTGCCTTCCCAGGGTTTCTTTTGCTCTATTGTTTATATATGTATATTTTTAAAGATTGTTTCATCAGTTAAGGCATTCTCTGCCAAAAGAAACGACATAATAATTAACTAATTACAGCTAAATAATAGCATTGCACATTTTGACAGGTTAACGCACATTCTGTTAAGAGTTGAAAGCTCAAGAAAGAGAATAATAAAACTACTCCTCTCACAAAATCCTTAAATGCCAGTATGGGAAATAAACTCTTCTAGGGCTTTCACCAACCATGTGTCTTTCTTTTTCCCTCTTGCTTCTCATTGTATAAAAAGCATTTGAATTTGTATTAACATTCCAGACTAATTCACTAAGCAATCAACTCATTTTTACCAATTTTATCCAATCATAAATCATAGAATCTACCGACACTCACAGTTTCAACATGCTGAAATCATCATTTTGGCTGTTCCCCCTGCTACCAATGAAGCAGCAAGATACACGTGGTGACTCTCAAATGTGAAAAGAATAAGGAAAACCAAGTCAAGAGAGGAAAACCAGTGTTTGCCAATGTAATCTAGTCCTTTCAAAAAGCCAAAACAAATGCAAAGACATGTCTGAAATGGTACGTTACCAATATTTTTTCTGAAGAGCTTCATAGCTAAATGGAAAAATAATTTTGGAAGGATTCATGCAAAATTAAATAGTCTAGTTTATTATTTCTTACACCATGATTCAAATATTTTGACTACAGCAGAGTGTCTCATTGTTCTCAATCTCCTCACACATATCCCACCAAAATTCTGCAACGAATAGGAAAAGAAAACAACAACAGCAACAGAGAATGTCTTTCTAAACCTTGTCCTTTAGCAAGCACATAAAAGGGCACTTAAAGACGATATTCTCCAGTGTCATGGGTACTATAGACGGTTAAAGCCCATAGTGTGACTACAGAAGGAATCGGTACATGTTGAAGAGCATGAATGTAAATATAGACTGTCTAGTGGGTTTTTAAAAAGTCACTTATTGTAGCTTGAGAAATTTCCCCCTTAATTCTATAATCATTGAAACTTAATATGAAGTTGACCAGTTTGCTGCTAGAGAAATGATGGAAGAAAGGGTACCTATCAAAGACTAGTAAGAGGTATTGCACTACATTTTAGAAGCCAATTATAATGTAATAGAAGTAGCAAGTCATTTACTATATTTCCTTTTCGTAACTTGGGTATGGAACAATAAAATCTGCTCAACAAACGACAGTACATTTTTCTTGTAAGAGACAAATGAATCACTACTTAGCCTACATCAAAAGGGAGCTCAAAAGGAAAACATGTTAATATCAGAAGGTGGAATGAGATCCATGCATAAAAGGTTGGATTACTATTGCAAACGACGAAAAATGTAAAAAAAAAATTTAAATTATTTACCTTTCTAGTTCAGCACAAATGTCCTACAGCTAATTATCATGAGATATTGCCTGGAAATTAACCAGTCATGTTGTGTTTCTATCTCCAGATTTACAATTAGTAATGCTATTAATGTGGTTCCTGTACTTAGCGTTACTAATTATATTGCTATGAACTAATGGTGTTAAAAATAGCAATAGCCATCAACTACCAATTAATGCTTAATGAGAGCATATAAACCCTGGCATTGTAATGAATTTCAAAATTATTGTTGCTCGTGTTCCTCTTGTAATCGTGCAAAAATGGGTGTAACCAGTAACCACTGAAGTAGGGCATTGATTGAAAACAGTTACCACATCATTGCAGAAAAATCAAGAAATAAATGACTCCTTGAAGGAATACATATTTCACCTTAACATGAGAATACAACACACAGGTTTTAGAGAGGAACATTTTCTAGTTATATAATATAAAAAACAGCTAAAACATAATTTGCAATGATGTTTCAAATCCAAGAATAAAAAAAGAAATGGTAAAAGTAAATTGGGAGAGGAGTTCTTATAGAAGAATCATTCAACAAATAATCTCTCCTAGAATTTACTTAAGGCAGAATATCCCAGAAGTTCAGCATGTACCAAAAGGCAGATGTAAGAGAGGAAGACCATATAGCAGCAGGTCAGGCCAGGTCATGATGTAGTAACAAACACTCGTCAGTGGCTTAACACACGAAAATTTATTTCCTGCTTACATTTCAAGCCCAGCACAATCACTTAAGGACTACTGTTTACTACAATGACTCAGGAGCTCAGGCCTAAAGATTCCATTTAGTCATGTGTTTGTATTATCTCCAGAGGGAACTTGGAAAATTATGTCCTGCCTATTATTTATGCATAAGTGACATAGCATTTAAGACAATATTTCATGGAAGAAAACAAATAACCTAAGTTCAAAGTGATGAGGAATGGTACTCAGAGAGAAAATAACCAAAATATCTGTGTTAGTACTTTGGCACTGGTTTAATGACCATAGCCAGCAGGCTTTGTTAATGGAGAACTTCACTGGAGAACTGCCTGGTAAGGACTGGGGGGAATGATGGTAGAACACCAAATATTTTCTTTGACCTTGTCACTACAAAAGCCATTTCTCAAAATGGGCTAGTGGTGTTACCCTATTAGTACACAGCGTTGTAGCATATGAAATGCAAATTTATCTTTATTTGGAATTTATCTTCCCAACTTCCCAACTTCAGAAATCTTGGAAGCAGCCTTCTTGACCCTTAGTCCTAGTCAAAATTATATTGTATTTCAAGACAACAAAAGACCAGAGGCCACCATACAATGGAGCAAGAAAAGAAGTAACCTAACTAAAAGAGAGGCTAATGCTGTGCACGTGTGTGTGAAGTGTATTCGCAGACCAGCACAAAGATCTGTTTAAGGTATCCACAGTAACGGTGGCAATCAGACACCAAAGAAAACTAAAGAAGACATGAGGAAGACTCACAGGACTCAACCACAATGTTTACACATCTCCACTTTAATGCAGGAGAAACATAAAAATGTAGTATCACTATTTATGCATCAGAGACAAGGGCTGCCTCATACCAAGCTGTCCAGAGAGGTCCAGGGTGGACTCCATTGGTCTTCCCTCGGCAGGGCCATCCTGGATGTGCTTTCTCTCTTGGATCAAGAACCTCCAACAGTGCAGGGAACACCTTGAGATCAGGAGTGCAAAATGGAATCTTAGCTGGGTCTTATACCCACTCCTCTGGTCAGGTAGGCACCTTATCGATGTGGCCAGCCAATAGGAGAGCCCACAGGCATTGCACCCAAACCAGGTGAAAACCACCAATATTGTTTTATCAATAAATTAACTCACAAGGTGGTACAAACTGCCCTGAAACTTGTCTTGGAAGCAGGCCTGCTTCATGCATTGGCCAAGAATCAGTGGCATCAAAGGATATCTCTTATAAAACAGCTAGGACAGTATCAGACCTGCTGGAAATAACCCATACAGCAACATATGCAAACAGATTTCACAAAAAGCTAAACATAATGAACTCAGAAGAAAAACTATATTATTAACAGATTAATTTGCAATGTTGGGGCTTAAGTACAAATACACTTCTGGGCCAGATGGCATATCGAAATTCCTGAGGTTATTTTCAAACTGTATGCCACTCTAGTGCAGCCCCTATGGAAACATAATGATCGTCATTAAGTCCTTACGAGACATAGATACTAAAAAGGCTATGTTTTGGGCACACTTGTTCCAGTTACTATCCCTGTGTGCTAATATGGCACCACAACTTATAAGCTTAAAACAACCTCTCATAGACTTACTGAAGTTGTACTTCAGGAATCTGGAAGTGCACCACAGAGGAGTAGATACATAGATACTCCATTCATTATGTCTGGGGCCTCAGTTGGAAGGACTTGAAGGAACTGGAATCACCTCAAATTCTCCTTTGTTCATGTGACTGATGGTTGATGCTGGGGGTTGGCTGAGACACCCACACTTCTCTTTGTGGTCACTTCTTCCCATCAGGCAGCTTTGGTTTCCATACAGTGTACCTCAGGGTTCCAAAGCTGAAGGCCCAAAGAAATAGGCAGGAGAATTACCAGTCTCCTGGAAATTGGCCCAGCATGACTTCTGCTAAGCATCATTGCTAAACAATCTCAGGACCCAGATGCAAAGGGATGGACTGGACCAGACCTCATCTTTATGGAAGGTTACTCAGTATCTTAAATGGATTAAGAATTTTCTGAGGGTGACATTTGTCTTCTTGTTGGCTTCCAGTATTCCAATGAACTGATTGGCTAGAAGTTGCTCCTTCTTCTCTTCCATATCTTTTGTGTGTCATCTACAACACTTAGCAGTTGGTTGATGGTCCACTCCATTCAGAATAAAGAGCACTACTCTTTAGGCCAGGGTGAGTGTGTGTATACACACACACACATACACACACACATATATATATATATAAAATACATGCATACTTGATCAAGAGAGTTTCTTTGTTTTTATTTTTTCTTAAATTTAAGCTTGAATCATTCAACACTTTTCAAGACAGAAGAAAATGATATACTTTTATATAAAATATTAATAATTCTATGATGATATAGTAATGAGATTAAGTGCTTCCAACTTAAAATAAAAACATCAAGTCTTGGAAATGGGAAAAAAATCTATATAAGCAAACAAAATTATCAAAAACTTCAAGGAAATTTCTTTAAAACAAGGTATAGGATCTATGAGAAAAGAACTGTAAAATTTATTTTAAAAATGTTAAGTGTGTGAAGAATGTAAGATATATGTTACTACATATATAACAATTGGTATATTATGATTACAATAAAATTATATTGAAGTTGACAGAATTACACTAAAATCCAGACAGAAAAATAAGAATATAGACAATTTTTTTTCTTTTTTTTAAGAATCTGGGGGCTCCTGGCTGGATCAGTTGTTGGAGAGTGTGACTTTTGATCTCAGGATCATGAGTTTGAGCTATATACTGGTATATAAATCACTTAAAAATAAATAAATAGGGGCACCTGAGGGGCTCAATGGGTTAAAGCCTCTGCCTTCGGCTCAGGTCATGATCCCAGAGTCCTGGGATCGAGCCCCACATCGGGCTCTCTGCTCAGCGGGGAGCCTGCCCCCCCCACTGCCTGCCTTTCTGCCTACTTGTGATCTCTGTCTGTCAAATAAATAAATAAAATCTTTAAATAAATAAATAAATATAAAAATCTTTAAAAAAAATTGAATCTGGGAGGGTATGGATTGGAAGCATCTTAACAGATACCAAAGCATACTACAAAGCTATCATAATAAAATACTAGTTGTGAGTACTTAAATAGCTAAATAAGTTCCTGGAGCCAAATAAAGAATCCTCAAACACAAAATGATACCTTGGAAAACAGTAAATACTATAGATGGCATTTTATTTCAGAAGTGTTATACTTGTTTATCCATATAGGATAAAAAAAAAAATCAGAGTCCCTACCTCAAACCATTTAAAAAAATCCTCCAAATAGAATGAAGTTCAAACTATAGTTAAAACATTAGAAAACTATTAAGAATAATTTTTTTCTTAGAATAAAGAAAAGCTTAAAGCAAATAATGAGACTCAAAAATAATAGTAGGGAAGAATATGTACGACTACATAAGAATTAAAAAGTACAGATCACAAAGCCATAGATAAAAATATTTGATATGCATATAATAAAAGTTTAATAGCTATAAAGTCAAACAAGTGTTTATAGATTGATAAGGAAAGATTCACAGAAGAACAAATGCAATGGGCAATAAGTATAAAATAAGATTCTCAATCTAACTTTTAATCAGAAAAATGCAGATTTAAATAATACAAAGTACCATTTTTAACCGACTGAATTAATGAAAATTAAAGAACTGTAATATCTAGAATGAGTGAGTATTACTGGAAAGAGTGGAAGTTCATAAAACATCTTTATAAAATAATACGGCATTATAAACAAAAACAAGACATATACACACATTAATTGACCCAGCAGCTGCATTTATGGGATTCTATGCTAGAAACAGCAGTGCTGCCAGGCCCAAGGATATACAGAGGCAGGTGTTTACTGCAGTTTTGCTTGAGTGTCATAAATACTGGAAAATAACAACAAAAGCCATTATGTCCACTTATAGGAGAAGGTTGAATTGCTTCCAGAACATCCACACCATGGAATATTATATAGTTATTTGAAACAAAGTCAGAGCTCTGTATAATGACTTGTAAGGTTATCCACATTATATCAAATAAAAAGGTAGTTTCACAGTAATTTTTTTAGTAGGACTTCATATATGCTTAACAAAAGAAGAGGAGAAAGAACATATGTAGATATATATAAGTAAGGTTTGTTATTAGCTTAGACAATGATGTGGAAGGATC
Source organism: Mellivora capensis (assembly GCA_004024625.1). Lineage (NCBI taxonomy): Eukaryota > Metazoa > Chordata > Mammalia > Carnivora > Mustelidae > Mellivora > Mellivora capensis. The sequence goes on along the minus strand of PISX010004967.1, from coordinate 45,513 downwards.
ACATTAGGGTTAGTCACATTTGAGGGGTGGAATGTGGGGGCTAACTGGACAGACCGGGAGGATTAGTGATGTTTTTCCTTTATCTCTTATTTCTCTAAGCATGCATTGCTTTGTAATTAAACACAAAAAATCAAAAGCAAAAAGAGATAGAGTACCTTGATTTCCATATTAAAAGCAAGTTTACTTAACATGCTGTATTTATTATAGTTTTTGCACAGATTTTTCTCATCCCAGGTTAATATTTGGGGGGGAAAAACAAGTATTTCTGTCTTGCAACTATAAATCTTTTCCTCCATGTGCCTGGTGGAGATGAATTCAGCTGAAAACATCCAGTCTGACTTCTAACTGTATGTGCAAACAAGATTTGTGCTCTTAAGAGTGAAAGGGAAGCAGATATTTTGGTATATTGGGTTAATAATGTATGCTCTTTAACTGGATTACTGAATACCCTATGTATAATGTACCCATTATATATGTAGCCTGGGCTTACTTTGCCTTTGTTTTGTGTTAGTACTCTGAGAAAAGTTGCCGATGCTTTCCTATCTCTTCTGAACTTCATGGTAAGCAAAAGGCAGACAGAAGTTAATGGTCATGTATGGGGTATTATGTTCTAAAGAAAATAAATGATCAGGAAAGGAGAAGTTCTCACAACTAGAAGGTAATTTCCATGGACGCTATTATACTTAGAGATATGTGAGTGAGTGAGTTTCTTCTGGTGTGTTTCTCCTAGGTTGGGTAACGTGGTTGAGTCTTCCATCCTGTAAGACTCCAGAATACACAAGTGTGATCTACACAGCTTTTGAGGCAATGAGAATCTGTCTTCACCACACTTCATATCACAAATAAAAATAGTGAATCTCATCCTCAATGAATAGCTATACAGAACTGAGCTAAAGAGTGTGTTATACACGAATAAAGTTGTCTTCTGTATGTAGAGAGTGGAGCTATTGGCCCAGGGAGAGTAAATATCTGTCATTGTCTTGGGTGCAGAGCAGGGAATCAAGGAGGGTCTGGTAGCTCCCCATTGTCAGAAGCTAAGAAAAGCAGATAAGTGATTAGTAGGTGAATTACTTACTCCACTACTGATATCATCAAAATATAAAATTCAGGCTGACTAGTAAAAACGATACTAATCCAGGAAGAGTCACACAGGCCTGGAGTTTGGGCCAGCGGAGGGCTACTCCTGGAGAAATGACCTCATTTTATATTTGGTCCTAGGAATGACTGAGGCAGGTGCTAAAGTTGTTTGCTCTTCCATTGTGTGACAGGCAGGCATTTTGCCAGAGTCCCTTGTAGTCAGGAGGAGTTCTCGGGAGGATGTAAAATCTCTGAAACAGTGAGGCAGGGAGAGCTTCCAGCACCTGCCCACTGCCTCTGTAGGTAGTTTCCGGAAGAGCTGACTCCCAGTGGGGTCTCTGAGGGTCTGCAAAGCAGCTCTTCTCCCTGGAAGCATGCTGCGTTAATGCCTGCTCTACTTAATCTCTGCAAGAGTACCTTCATCTTGCATTAGTAAAGAATTGTATGTCTTTGGAATGCATCTGTTGGTGTCCTTCTGTCAATCACAATATTCCTTGTGACAATACTGCATTTATGGCGGAAGCTTCAAAGAAAATATAAACAACATGGCTTATTTTCTAAGTAACCTGCACATATAGTGATTAATTTTTTAAAGAATAGTTTTTCTTCTTCTTCGTTTTAAAGATTTACTTATTTATTTTAGAGAGAGAGGGCACATGCACAGAGCATAAGTAGGGGAGGGACAGAGGGGCAGGGAGAGGGACAATCAGACTCTGTGCTGAGTGGAGCCAAAGTGGGGCTGATCCCACAACTCTGAGATCATGACCTGAGCCAAAATCAAGAGTTGGACGCTCGATTGACTGAGCCACCCAGCTGCCCCAAAATTGTGTGTTTACTAAGGTTAGTGATTAGCTAACAAAATCCCTGTTTTTGTGCATACAAGCCAAAAAAGTTATAGTGACAACTAGGATGATATTCAAAAGACTTAACAATTAGTATGACTTTGGCATGGACCCTTCAGAACAGATGCCATCCATAAACAACTAGTACTGATCGTAGAATTCAAATACAGTCCTATTTACAACTATCTGTGAATAATAAGTACAAAAATAACAAATGGAAACATGCATCAATCAATGACTAATATAAACACTTTTCTCTGGTAGGTTATTAAATAGCCAAAAGACATAGCAAAAATTAAATAATGTGCTGAATTACTTGTTTCCTCCCCTCAGAATTCCTAATACAAATAGCATTTATGATGATAATGCATTGGCAGCACCAGAAAGAAATACAGCAGTACTGATGCACTTAAAATTTGGAATTAGAGTATTGTTAAACTTATTTATTTGTATATATATTTATTTATATTTCACCTTGTTTTATATAAACTTTGGAGACTATAAAATCTGATTAATAAGATCTTCACTGATCGCTTAATAATTCTTGAAAACATGAGTAAAACAGAATGCTTGATACAAGTATATCTGCATTATACTGGGAAATATATTCCATTAATTAATACATTGATAAATGATCTAATTTAACTTATTAGTGTCCATTTAAAATTAATTCAAATTAAGTTTCTGGCCAAGTCAATAAAACATTTTTACAAATAGTCCATAATTTTATTCAATCACGCTATACCCTTTATTTTCATCCACATTATTTTGATTTACTTCTAGCAAATATCTAACAAAATTTTAAGACTAAACCCATTTTGAATTTGATTTTGAATTTTGTAAATTTTGAATTTTTGAATTGACAAATTTTGAAAATTTGTAAATTTTGAATTTACTTCCATCTGTGTTTCCCTCATAGATAAAAGTGAAAGATTACAGTTTAATCTCTACCTATATATTCCTTAACATCTTTATTCACCACACAAACATAAACACTTATGCCAATTAAAATAATGGATTTTTTATGTGACAAATTCCCACTAACTCCAGAATCACAGAACAATAATTTTTACTGTATGAAGAAGAGATTTCATCAAATAATTTGATAGATCTATATAGCTGAATATTTTTACTGCATTTCTTTAGAAAATGCAACTATTAGGTCTATTTTAAGTCCGTGAGTCCTGCAGCAAATTATCTATGTTACTAATATTATTGTCCTTCATTGATATTTCAATTTTATCTTAATGAATTTGAATTTATGGTTATAATTTATTTTTATGTTGTTTCTTCATGTCTAATACAATAATATCTAATTTTCCTATTGATATTTCTAATTCCACATTATTTTGTAATTCATTATAATTCATCACAGAACCTGGTGTTTTCATCACCGGGGTATATGGTATATGGATTTGTGGTCAAAGTAAGTCATTAAAATATATGCAGCTCTTAAAATATGTGTGGCTCTTCTTAATTAAAACAAAAAAAGTTTACGAAGTTACATAAGTTGTTTAAATCCTTGAACATGAAGAAACATAAAAGATATACACTAGCACACTGAATAACTTTGGCATGCAACTGTCTTGAATTTAACCTTTGGAATTAGAGATCCATTTCCATTAATAATCCATATGTATGTATGTGGCAACAAATGTTCATGATCAGAGAGGCCATTATGTACATTATACTCATATTACACATTTACCTTTCAAATAATTCGGGTATAAAGTAGGAATAATAAAATGAGTAAATAAAACCTATACAAAATAATATAAAATATTTATTCATGTTTGCCAATAGTTCTAATCTCTAACTTACCATATCCTTCCTAAAATTATTAATAAGCAGCAAAATGGACAGACTCAAAGGTCACACCCTCGCCTTGCCCAAGCTCTAGAGGAAGTGCTAATGAGCACAAAATTAGCCAAAAGTTGGCAGCAGTTAGAAGGAAGAGAAGCAGGGGGCCTGTGGACGAATCGCAAACTAATCAGCTTCTGAGTAATTGGAATTAGGCCACCATCATTTTAAACTTAGTTATACTCCAGTATGCAATTCTCCCATGAGCAACTTTGCTAAAGACTGCATAATATATACTTCCAATCCTCCCATGCAAATATGTCCACACATTAAGTCTAAAAGATATTATAATGATTTAAACAAAAGCCAGTGATGTAAAAATTCAAAAGCATACTTCTAGAGCACCTATTATGTGTCGGGATATATCCAAAGTTCTAGGAATGCTGAAGATGAACAAGATAAATTTTCTTTGTTCATGGCCCTTGTATACTGATAGAGAAGACTTAAAATAAGCAAGTAAACAGGTGTCCCCTTGCCAATTATTCTACTGCTGAGCAAAATAACTGGAAATGGTGGTGATGGAAGCCGCATTGAGTTGACTGAGAAGAAAACAGGGATACATAAATAAAGATGAGGAATATATGCCCCTCATTTTAGGAGCTCAAAGTTTAGAAGCTTAAAAAGAAGTTTCTTGTTCTAACCATGTATCCAGTGCAATATTTTCTTTACAACTTCTAGACAAGTCGCCCTTCTGATTGCAACTATTTTCCCCCACTCTCATCCATCCTCCTTTACTAAAGAAATCTTCCTAAAAAGTCCTTTGAATATGCAATTGCCCTGCTCTGCAATCTATCACAAAAGAATCAGCTCCTTAGAGCGCTCGGCTTCCAAGACCTTCTGTTTCTGGCTCAAAGTCCTACTCATTTTACTATACAACACAAACCTCTGGCTCATCAGGCAAACCTTCACATCTGCCATGTTCATTCCCATCCCAGGCTTCTATTGCTGACCTCCTGCCCTCTGTTTATTTCAGCTTAGCACATTTTTGGAGACTCAGCTTGAGTGCCATCTCCGGCTTTCCCTAACGTGGTGACACAGCAGAAAGAACAGAAGCTCTGGAGTCAAACTCCCAAAAGCCACTTTGCTTCCCTGATACATTCTTCATGTGTAAAATGGAGTGAAATAATTCCTACCTCACAAGGATCTTATGAAAAGAATACTGAGCCCACACTAATCTTTCATTTCTTCTAATTCCTCTTGCATTTATTGACAATGCTATTTTTATCTTTATTTTTGTCTGACAGTATTGATGTTATTTGTTAAGTCTGGCACCAAACAAGCTTGGAAATCCTGAGACATAAGCAATGTTTCCCACCTCCTTTGTGTTTCTTGCTGTAGTGCTGGACAGACTGTAAGTGCTCAAAATATAAACTTGTAAATTGATTAAGCACAGAGATGACTACAAATAAATAAAGATAGCTGAAGAACAAATTTAGATGTTTTAGATATAGTATAAAACTGCTTCTTCATAAGCCTAACTGACTAACCATGAAATCCAGAAACGACAGAACGTAAACATTAAGAGAAATAAAGTAATTTAAACAAAATAGAATATTTTACCAGAAATTTAAACAAAAACAAAGTTGCAGCTACAGAAAATGGATTGGTGATTGCCAGAGACAAGGGTTGTTTAAAGAGAAGAAAGGCACAAAATGAGTAGTCAAAAGGTACAAATTTACAGTTATTAAAAAAAGAATCTGGCAATGTAATGTACAGCGTGATGACTGTAGTTAATAATGAAATAATATATATTTGAAAGTTGCTAAGAGTGGGTCTTCAAAATTCTCATCATAAGAAAAAAAATCATACCTGCATGCCTGATGGATATGAAGTAAACTTACTGTGGTAATCATTCCATAATATATACATATATCAAATCATTATGTTTTATACCCTAAACTAATACAATGTTATATGTCAAATATATTTCAAAACAAACAACAAAAAGATGACTGTTTAATTCACTAGGAGGCCAGTGTGATTTTGCTTTACAACATTCAAAGTAACAGGACATTATATCATTTTTTTAATTTGGGGAAGTAGATAGAATATGACTCAGTTATAAGCTGCTATGGAAGGATGGAAGTCAGTTTCAGTCATTTGCGGAGATGTGGAGGAAGGAGCCTTCTTGAGATGAAAAAAAAAAAAAAAGACTCTCAGGGAGTTAGTAATGTCCCTCAAAGAAACCTGTTAAAGTTGCAGCTTGGATGTTTTTCCTAGAACATTCGTTCTCTTCACACTAACTTGGTCATGGGATGGTCATTGAGATACTCATGTTCAGTCCACATAATGACCTCCGTCCAAAAATGAAATGTTAATATTCCCTAAAATTTAATACCCAGACATTCAGGAAAAAGGAAAGTATTCATAGAAAAAGGATAAGAAGAAGTAGGTTCAATGAACATTAACTTAATAAACATTAACCATTTTGACAGGAAGCCGTACTAATCCAATACTGAGTTCTCACACTCAACCACAGGTTTACTGATTATAGTTGCTTGAAAATAATACAGTTTTCCTACAAAGGGCAGTTATCACTTCTACAAACACGAATCAAAAACTGGATAGCAAGTCTCTTTATTTACACATTTAGAAAATAAACTAAACAAAGAAAAAAGTGTATTTAAAAAAATGTTTCTAGAAGATAAGGAATACGTGTTTCATGTTAAAGTATAAAAACATCCACTTTCCTTCCCGTATAAAAGTCTGTGTGAGATGACCCACTCCCCATTCTCCTGGAAGAAACCATATGTGTCTCTCATTTCATGTTTAGCAATTGAACACAAAAGACTAATGGTGTTTTGAGATATTTTATTCAAATAGTGATCCAGAGAAGCCTGTATATAAATTTAAAAGGCATGATCTGGGATTCCTGCACAGCATCCAATACTAGTTTATGTAATCAGGGGATCTGTTTTGTCTCTAGCTCAAATTAGATATTGCTTGACAAATATTTATCTGGTTATGAGGTAAAATTCTACTTCATTTATGCTCGAATCCACATCTCTATATATCAAAGAAATATATGTTCAATAGACTTGAATTCATGGGAAATGTCCTACTTTTAGTGCCTCATCTGAACTCTCATAGCATTTCCCCAAAACTCTTAGGGCACTTATAATGTTATGTTTAAAATAACTATTTATGGGGACACCTGGGTGGCTCAGTGGGTTAAAGCCTCTGCCTTTGGCTCAGGTCATGATCCCAGGGTCCTGGGATCGAGCCCCGCATCGGGCTTTCTGCTCCGCGAAGAGCCTGCTTCTTTCTCTCTCTCTGCCTGCCTCTCTGCCTACTTGTGATCTCTGTCTGTCAAATAAATAAATAAAATCTTTAATAAAAAAATAAAATAAAATAACTATTTATGAAAAACTCAATATAACAGCTTCTATCAGTTTCTGGCTTTCAAGTAAGAGGATATGAGTTCAAATCCTGACTTTTTCATTTGCCAATTAAATTGCTTTAAAGAAGTTACTTAACATCTTCAAACCTTATCTTTATCCTTTGTTAATATTCATAGAGCTGTTGAAAGAATTACTCAATATATATTTTGAACTGTTAAATTTAGCTACTTTCTGGCCCTAAAACTATAAGCCTTAAGACTATGAATAGAGTCAATTTTTATATATGTCCAAGTATCTGGTAGAGTGCCTGACATACAATATAGATTCATAAATACTATTTTTGAATAAATGCAAGTAAAATGGGAATTGAATGATGGAATACAAAATATTAAGGTATGCCTATACACTTGTAGGGTTTAACCCAAAAAAGTTTTCCAGGATGCCCTATTATTTTACATAGTTGCTGAGGAAGGAGGGAGAAAAAGAACTAATGAGATATCGGGTTCTACTATAAATTTATTTTGAAAATCTAGAAAAGATTGTACTGAATTTGAAGTCTACTCACACAATTTCAAATCTACTTTTGTAGATGTGTAAAAACCCTTCTATGATGTTCTAGTGAAACAAATAATTAAATTTATTGCTTTCAGAATTCATCCAGGATGAAGGGAACAAAGTGCTCTTTTTAAACTATATGAGAATGAAGGGCATAAAGTGAGTATCTGAAGGAAATAAAGCTATCCCAATAGTTTAGATCATAAAAAATTCTCACAAGGATTGAGTTGAGCTCTCAAGAAAAGACATAAAATGTTAAGATGAGAATTTTAATTAGTTCCTACACTAAAAAAGTAGAAATCACTTAACACATTATGTTCGAATAACTTGTCATTTATTCACTCAACAGCTATTTTTTGTTAAGGCATTTCTATAGGCCCACCCTGTTCATAGAGTAGCTGCTAGCCACATGGGACTATTTAAATTTAAGTTTATACTGAATACAATTAAATACAATTTAAAATTTTAGTTTCTTAGTTACGCTAGCCACATTTCAATGGCTTAAGAGCCACATGTGCCTGGCGGATATTTTACTGAATAGTGCAGAAAACATTTCTATCACTGCAGAAAGTCCTAGAGAAATGAAAATCCTTCTAGACAGTTGGGGGACATTGAAAGGAATTGAGGGCAGGAGGCTTTAGCCAAAGAAAAGAAAGCATGCTGAATGAGATGAGACATGAGCAAAATCCCTTTAATACTAAACAGGTTTAATTTTACAAAACAAAGTAACCTAGGAATACTGAGTATGGGACGACCACACAGGAATTTTTGTTAAGATTTGAGTTTAATTTTGAGAAATGAGCAAAATTACATTTGCATCAGTTGAAGATCTTAAAATTTCTCACTTTACATAAAAAGATAAATCCTTAGAGCAATGATTCTAGGAAAGTGAAGGTGTGTAATGCTATTTGACTATTTCTTACTTGATAAATGTTCCTATGGTTTTACTAGAAATAAGGTGAATTTATTTTCAACTTAACGTTGTTAATATTTGATGATCTCTAAAGAACTCTTATATGTTGAATACTTGGGAAATAATGCACTTCTGAGTCATTTCAAACTCAAAAAATTGTTTTATTGAGATTTGATATTAAACCTAGCTCAAGTTTAAAAAATGAGTATAATGTGTCAAATGCAAAATCAACTTAGGATCAGGATCAGGGCTGTGAATTTAGCTTACATAATTCTTTCCTGAAATAAAACATTTATATTAAAATGTACAAAAATACTTTTTGTTTTTGTCTGACTAGTCATTTCTTTATTTTGTTTTCTTTAACTTTCTTAGAACATAAACACAGCTAAATACATGAGGTTAAGAGTTTAAAATGACTGAGAAGCTGTTATATATGTCTATTTCACTCAACAGCCTTCATAACTGACCGGCTCTCGTTTACGGTGATGGCAGGGGCCTCCCATAGGTGTCCCAGGAAGGTGTAATAACTTACCAACACAAGGTGGTGCTCTGTTCTTATGAAACAGCCTGTCTTTGATTTGGTTCTAAGGAAGCAGAGGTCAAACATCCTTATTGCTTGACCAGTGTTTTGGATGATTTAAAAAACTGTCAATGTATAATTCTTACTTGAAAACTTCATTGTAGTCATTCAAAAGATCATTCTTAGAAAGTTTTCCTAATCACAACTTCAACCACTCCAGGAGGATCCAATTTATCTCATTGTACTCAACAGTATTCATTTTGATGGCAGGCGACTGATTGCTTCTTTTCATTTTTTCTCTGTTTGTGATTCCTTTTGATCAGATAGTTCTTACACTTTTCTTTGGGTTGTCTCAAGCCTACTGTTTCTGTGAGTTGATTAGACTTTTTCTAGATGAAGTCTTCCAGGTTGACCTCCATATGGTTAGAATGACTTTGACTCTCCTTCAAGCAATCAATAAATTAACTAATCATTTCTTTGTTTTATTCTGCTTCCATGTGTAAGTCACATGATCCTATATTTTTATATTTACGGAATGACAAATCTCTAACCTCCACCTTCCTCTGGGGAAAAGCTGACAGCATTACTTGAAAATGTGACTTAGGCAGAGTTCCACATTTAAATAGTTCTCCTTACTGCTGGAGTGAAAGTAAGCCATACTCCATTTAACATTTTTTTTCTACTGGAGAATAATTAGATATTGTTTCAAATCTTGCTATTTTCCTTTCCTGCTTTGATAGCCCCTGGACTATTATTAGGATGTCTGGAATATAGATACATATCCCTAGAAAGAACTAAAATAATGATTATAACACTAAATAATTTCACATATGCCAAACCTGTTCATGGAATGGAACCTGTTATGCTATCCCACCAGGTAGCCATGTATTTTAAAAAATATTTCCCAAGGAAACCTTCCATAGATGCTTTAAATTTCTGGGATTTGATCTCAAAATGATCTCAACCCATATTCTTCCATTCTGAGTCTTACAAAAGCATGTATTTTATTTAGAAATTGGTTAAAATTTTTCTCAAGAAATCAGATGGGGAGAAGTTGCATATTTCTTAAATGTTTTAAAATTGAAAAACAAATAAATTCAAGAAAAAAGATGAGAAAAAGTTTCACTTGTTTGGAATGGTGTTCTAATGAACATTTGTTGATGCCATGGCAATATCATGGGTTCAGCTCTTTGAAGAACATACTGTCTGGTTACTATAACATTTCTATATTTGGATTAAATAGAAACGGAAATGTGGATAGCATTAGCTTTGAAATTAAATGAGCCCCCTAACGGAGAAGCTAATTACTGAATTCATTTTGACGTTGTTTTACCAGTGAAAATTTAGTTTATTGAATTGAACAATATGTACTCAGGGCTAGAAATGAAAATGAGGGCATCCATGGACACAGCAGAGTGGAGCCAGTGGCTCTTACTGAGTCAGACCTCATATTAGTCTTTTGTTAGAGAGGATTATTATTGTTAATATTGTCACCTGTATGACAAAGGTTCTAATATGAAGAGTACTTGGAATTCTTAAAAAGCTTCCATTAGTCTATTCAGTGCCATACTTCTGACTTCCATTAATGTATCTTTCCCACTGTGTGATTAGGTGGCTCCACCGGAAGCCATACTCTGGATGTGCTGGGAAGATTTAGGGAAGAAACTTCTATGAGCTTGAAAGACAAAATGGTAATTTATCTGGGTTTCAGTATAAAAATGTTTCTTCTTCAGATTTCAATTTCTGAACAGAAATTTGTAGTGAACAAAACTACATTCATGGTGTTTTGCTTTTTATCCAACACACACACACACACCCCACATATAACCACCACAATAATAAAGATAACAAGGAGCAGGTGATGGTTTCAGGAAATTCAACACAGCCTTGTGCTAAAAACATGGGAGTTTCATATCCACTCCAGGATGATCACAATTACCGTCTCTCCATCCACCTCCCATGGCCCAAATTGGAATAATCTCTAGAATTCTCCCTAAAGGAGATAAAACATCTGCTTAGTGTATTTCCTACCAATTTTTATTTTCTGTTTCTCTTTCTGGGTTCCCCACTATTTAAAGAGCTTCCAGCCATACTGTTGCTGTGTGGGCAGAGGATGGCATGCATTCCTTCTAAGATGCTCAAGGCATAATGAACTAATAAGGTCTTCAATATGATATATGTCTCTCTGCTTAGGTGAATTAAATTATTTGTAAACTATGTGTTAGACACACTAATAGAAACTACATATTTTTCTATTTTGCTCCAAACATACTAGCATTCTATAATTGGGAAATTAAAAGTCAGCTATGTGCTGGGCCATCTGGGTGGCTCAGGCAGTTAAGCATCTGACTCTTCATTTCAGCTCAGGTCATGATCTCAGTGTCATGAGATTGAGCCCCACGTTGCTCTCCTTGGTCAGCGTGGAGCATGCCTGAGAGTCTCTCTCTCCCTCTCCTTCTGCCCCTCCCTGCACCCCACATGTGCACGTTCTCATTCTCTCTCTTTAGAAAAAAAAAGTTGGTGTTTTCCTGATGTACTATTTATCACAAACTTGTGAAGTATTAACATATAAAAATATGGCTCCTTTATTTTATCTATAAGAAATAGGTCTGAAGATAGTGATTTTTTTTTAATCCCACAACTGAGAATTCCAGAGGTTTCAGGCCCGGGAAACAGGAAAAGAGGGACCTTATAAAATATGGATTCTGTCATGGGCTAGGCAAAATAAAAGGAACAGAGAAGAGCTGCAGTCATGGGAATGAGGTAAGAACTGTTCCACAGAGTCGTGAGAGAAAACCAATGCTGAGTTGCAGAATCATTCACCTGTGCTTCCTTATCTGCTTTCTGTATGAACAGTCAGAATGTTCTGACCAGTATGTTGTAAATGACATTGTATCTGTGTATATGTAATACTATATTATGAAGTGACTTAAAATATATTGGAAATGTCATGCCACCGGAAACTGTTAATGCTAAAGGGGAAATATCAAAAAGGCTTAATGCGAAAAATTAAAGTACGTGGCATGATCTCAACTATGTAAGATAATTTGCGTAGAAAACATGACTAGAAGAAAATATGCCAAAAAGTTAAAGGTGGCTAAGATTTTAGGTGGTAAATTTAGGCCCCACATATCTGGTTACTTGGACCTCACTGAGGTCATCTTTTGTTGTCACCCTTCCATAACTCTGACAGAGCTACACTGCCGTCCTCTATGTCCCTTGAACATGTTAGGCACACAACTCCCTCCATATAAAATTAGAACCACACCCTATTCCTCTTTTATCCTTTATGTTAACCTTACCTCACATAATATAGTTTATTTATTTTCTTTGTTTTTACTAGTTTGCTCAACAAGAGGATGAGTTCCAAGAGAGGATGACCGGAACAAACTGAAGATATGTCTGAGGGAGTAATCAAATAATTGACCATGGAGTTTAGGCTGATATGGAAGGAAGTTAGAGTATTTGGAGGAGGTGGAAGTGTCAGGCAGTAACAAGGAGAACAATAATTGTACTATACATCAAAAAGAATTTTTAAGATCAGGGAACTAGCATGAATGACCCCGGAAAAGTAAGAAATATAAGTTTGTTGGAAACTCGGATTGTGGAGGATGTAACTACTGAAAATGACATAGTCCGTGGCAGCCCCTTCCCCTCATGAAGATCCAGCCCAATGGCTTTGGGACTGAATTATTCAGAAAGAGAAGAGAAGGGAAGGGATAAAGGATGAACCACTGTGACCATTTTTGATACATATAATTAGCAGGCTTTTGTCCATGCAGGTATCACCTGTAGAGATGTCCCTTCCTTTTTGAAAAAATAAAACTAAACATTAAATCAAATAAGATATCATTTTGCAAACTGCTTTTCTTGCATTCATTAATGGGTCATGAACATTCTTTTTTTTCTCTCTTTCAAAGATTTATTTATTTGAGAGAAAGAGTAGTGGGAAGGGGAGCAGGGGGAAGCGGCAGAGGGAGAGAAAAGGAGAGAGAGTCCTAAGCAGACTCCACACTGAGCACTGAGTAAGGCACCAGGCTCATCTCACAACCGTAAGATTACTTCCTGAGCCCAAACCAAGACTTTGATGTTCAAGTGACTGTGCCACTCAGGTGCCCCAGTCATGAATCTTTTTCTAGTTAATACATACACATCTGTATCTTTTAAAACTATGTAATATTCTACTGATGTAAAGACCATAGAATATTTAACCAAAAACTGGTTGTTGAACATGCAGATCTTTACATCCTTAGGGTAAATATTTAGAGGTGAAATTATATAGCAAAAAAAAAAAAAAACAATATAAGAGTTAAATGTTGCTATTAATCTATTGAGCCGCTTTTATAGAACTAATTTGTAGGAATTACAATGTACCAAGTACTGTTCTAGGATTTGTGAACATAGCAATAAGCAAAACAGAAGAGAATGGCATCACTCATGGAGCTTATATTCTGGTGGAAATATAGTTGAGAATATTCTATAGAAAGTTACATTAAGGGGCACCTGGGTGGCTCAGCTGGTTAAGCATCTGCCTTCGGCTCAAGTCATAATCCCAGGATCCTGGAATAGAGTCCTGCATCAGGCTCCCTGCTCAGTGAGGAGTCTGCTTCTCCCTCTCTCCCCCAATCATGCGAGCGCACGCTCTCTCTCTCTCTCTCTAACAAAAACCAATAAAATCTTTTTTAAAAAGTTACATTAATTTATATTCCCAGTAACACTTATCAAAGTGTCCATTATCGTACATTCTCACCAGCACTGGATATATCCAAACTTTTATAATTTTGGTTGATAATTTCTTTGCATATTTTGTTTTAATAACTTGCATTATTTGAGAAGTAGAACTTCATTTTAATGTCATGTGTTCATTTATGTTGCTGTTGGAATATCTGTTGGAGTATCTGGTCTTTAAATGTAAAGGGTTGCATGTTTTAGTAGAAAATAATTGGGCTGCCGAGCAAATTCCCTTTCTAATTTGGGGGAATTTCTTCCTGCTTTAAACTCTGGAAACTAAATGGGAAATAACATTTTCTCTCTCCATCTTCTGGCAAGTAGAACAGAGTCCCATGAACTAAGGATGGTCAATCAGATACTTCTGCTGGGAATGTTGAATCTAAAAGTGATGTGAAGACAGAGTCTACTAGAGATAATATAGTGGTAGAGTACAAGGTCTAGAAGTTTCACAATGACTACCTGGTGGTAAGATGCTATTCCTGCATAGACCTTGGATATACCTGCTCTGCCTTGCTCACTGATTTAAACCGACCGCTCAAGCCTTCCTGTTGGTTTTATGAGTAACTCCCAAAATTACTTTTCTGTTTATCTTAATCAGTCGTTTACTGTTGTTGTAACTAAGACATTAAAGTATTGATGTTTTATAAACACATGTCTCCAACCATGTTTTTCTCATTTTTCATAGTGTATTTGTAAAATACTATGTTTTAATTTTTATTTAATTGAATATGTGAATATATACTCCACGTAGTTGACCATTGATGTCTGCTTAGAGGGCTTTGTAATGTCAAACATGTTAAAATATTTATCTAAGATTTCTTTTATTACTTATATTACATCTTTAATATATTCAAAATTCATTTTGATCTGAGGAATGACTTAGAGCTCTGTTTATTTTATTTTGGTTCTCAAATAGATATTGGAAATTGCTTTTTGTTTCTTTTTCTTCTTCTTTTTTTTCTAATAACCAAAACCTTGCTCACTGATTCAAAAAGCTACTTTTGTCAGAAATCAATTTTGCTGTCAATTTATGGAGACTTTGTTCTGTTTCATTGATTAGTCTATTCTTGGAGTCTCACCACACTTTCAATCAATGTAGCTTAAACTACAATTTCATATTTGACAGGGTTAGTGCCTTCATTATATTTTTCAGAATTTTACTGGATATTTTTATCCACTTCTTTTCTAAATATATTTTACAAATTTTTCAAGAAAAATCTTTGTAATTTTGATTGCTGTTGCATGAAATACACAACCTAATTTGAAGAAAATGTTCCAAGACCATGTAATACTTTTCTATTTACTGTTTTCTTTTTATATTCCTCAGTCGAATTTTCTTTTCATGTATGTTCTGCACATTTCTTGGTAAGTGTATGTGTTTTGAATTAAACTTTATTTAATTGTATTCTAAAACATTATTGTTAGCTTCCACGGGCGTTATTGGGGGGTTTAGTATATTTATTTTGTATCAGTTTATTTACTGAACTCACATTTTAATTCTAGTAATTTGGTTTTCTTGGTATGTAACCATATATATAAATAAATATAATTTAATATTTTTTCAAGTCATGTCTTATTTTGTAATTACATAGCTCTTATCATTTTAAAATTATAATAGAAAAATATCTTCTGTCTTACTCTACCTACCTTAATAGATCATGTCTAAGGTCTTTTGTTCATTTGTTTGCTTGCTTTTCTTTTGTTTCTTTTTAGCATTAAATTTGGTGCTTTTTTGGGGACTACCAACTTTAAACATGATACATATTCATATTACTAATAACACTAATTAAGAAATTTGTAGGTCATTGTGATTGTGGGAGTTGAGGAGTTTTTGTCTCTGTTTGCCTTTTCTCTATATTTATTGAAACTTTTACAGTAGGAGCCCACGCAGCCTAAATAGAGAAAGGAGAACTTCATGACTCTTGGAAAGTACATTCCAATTTTTAGATTGCTCTCCTGTATAGCCATTTTGGCAATACATTTGATAGACTATAAGATTTCCAGTCTAAGACTTTGTGTAGTGATTCTCCACCCGTCTGTTATTAGTCCACTCCTATAAAAAGTGGCTTCAAACAGATTGTTTTCATATCTTCTACATTATTCCCCAATCATAGCAAATTTTGTAGGATCTTGGAATATCTCCTTTCTGAAAACTATACTCAACATCCACATAAAAACTGACCATCATCTTTTGCAAAGTTTGCATGATACAAACAAGACAAAATATGGAATTTTTCCTCAAACCATGTCTTGAAAATCTGAGCCAGACTATAAACAATTTTAGCAAAGGTGACACAACAAGACTGATAACTGCTGATTTCTGAGCAATATCTTGCTGAACATCATTTTACAATTACAGATAGAGGTTGTTATATCTTTGAACTGTTCACTGAAATATGTAGGTTCCTAGAAGAATCCCTAAAAGAGCTTTAATTTGTCATTCACTTCTGGGAATAGGAAAATGTATATGGTTTATAGAAAAAATATTATGTATATACATCATCTATAGTGTGTGAATGTGTGTGTGCTATATATATATATATATATATATATATGTGATATACATCATCTATAGTGTGTGTATAGTGTGTATATGTGTGTGCATGTGAGTGTGGATCAAGTGGGCACATATGTTCCCTCTACTAAGTAAACTTGTTTAAACAGTACCTCTGTAAGAATTACCCAAATCCAATCTTTTCTGCTATTAAATATGACTGACTACAAGTATAAAAAGATAACTCTAGAGATTATAGCTAGAAGCCTAACAGACAGTAAGGGAGTTCAACTGTTGGTCCCCGTTCACTCTCTCCACTCTCCCAAAGTGATTCACCCACTCTAGGAGGAACTCTGGTGGGAAGATAGTGAACCAAATGGCCACTGATTGTTGTACACCACTTTCTACAGAGCTAAGAGCTCTACAGATAGTGTGGAAGTCAAAGATACACAGCTGTGACTTTATTTTCCCTTTTTGTTTTTTAATCTATGTTTATAAAACACAATAAATGTAAGGAACATGATACATAGTGATCTGAACAAAGGCAGTGTCTGGCAAAAAGCATTATTTTATTTGTTTGCCTTCCACAAGGGCTGGGGACCAAAAAATAACAATAAATTCCAGGAAACAATGAGACATGGTGAAATCTATGGCAAAGTCCATCCTACTAGATAAGGAAAGCAGTGGAAGAGTTTCCATTTTTCCTACAAGATCTCCTGATCAGAGCATATATTAATATTCGATGGAATTTTATCTACTTATTTCTCATAATAATGTGCAGATATCTTGAAAAGAAGTTATCAGTTTCCAAAATCATCTTTATATTTGATATAAATATCTGAAAAAAATGCTTTGAAGTTTAGTAGGAAATAGTAGCAACCAGCAGAATTGTTGCTACTATTCCTTATTTCATTGCTGATATTTTACTTCCCCAATTCCTTCTTTTCTAATAATTTGGACAGATTCTAAAAGTTGGTAAAGGAAGTTTTAAGGCAATAGCTTTGGCTCCATCTTTTCTAAAAGTTTTGTTTAATTTTTCATATCTGTTTTGGTCACCATTTTGGTTATCTAAGAGTCAGTTTCTAGGAATTACACTGTGGTCAGGAAAGCAAGTATGAGATGAGCTTTCTTTTCTCTTGGAGAAGAGGAAACATATCAGTATTTTATGGTAAATAATTGCAACTAAGAATAATGAGGTAATTAGAACCTGTATTATCATAAGCTAAAGATTTTTTAGAGATAATGGACATTGTACAAGGATGTAATCTCCTTCTTTTATTGAAAATCAATCCTACCTCTCTACTTCCAAAGATTGTGTGGTAGGAGTTCTGTTAATTGAGAATTGTATTCAATGAGGAAACCTGGTGAGGAAATTGTTCTGCTGTGAATGGTAACAAATTAAAACTACAAATTAACATGAATCCACAGGAAATATTGAATATCACTTTAACTTCATCAGTTAGCTAGAGGTACTCCAAATTACACTGGTTTTGGAACAGTAGAAATAGAACTATAACCACTGCCACATTTCTTGTTGTGTTTTTAATAGCAGAAATAAAAAATAGAGAATTTGGCTTTTATAATATTTCCTCATAAGATGAGTTAATTTTGCCTTTACCTGTTTATTTTTTAAAAGGTATTTTCATCTATTTTAACAAAACCTCCCCTTTTAAAGACATGGTCCTTCAAGGAACATCAAATTTACTAGAATATTACATGGTGTCATTTTAAATATTAACCTTTTTTTTTCAGTTTCCATATTCTATTCATCTTATACACACACAATTCTTTCACTACTTGAATGACTCTCCATTTTTCAAGGACACACATTGAAGTTTGTGGCACACATTGAATTTTTCCTGATATGTCTACAATTATAAACAAAAAATACTTTGGCACAAAATTGTAATGGGTTTGATAGCCATACGTGCCACATTGTAACATATATTTTCTCTGAAATTAGGTTTTTTGCTTTGCTTTCCAACCTAAAAGCAAATGAGCACCAACATATTTAATATAAACCTTCATTCATAGCTATATATCTTATAAAATAGCAGGACTCAAGAATACATAACAAGCAATTTATTTCTCCAAAGTTGAACTTGCTGTATTTCCATGCTTCTAAATGTACCTATATTCATATTGCTTTCCTACTTGGTAAACACTCTTCTCTCTCTCTTTTTTTAAGTTTTTATTTTAATTCCATTAGCTAACACACAGTATTTTATTAGTTTCAGGTGTACAATATAGTGAGTGATTCAACAATTCCATACATCTTCCCATCCCAAATGCCCTCCTTAATCCCATCACCTATTTAACCCTTTTCCCCACTCGCCTCCCCTACTCTCCTCTTTTCTTAATGTTTTCCATTTTTTTTAAGATTTTATTTATTTATTTGAGTTATTTGAGAGAGCACACACAGGCACAGGAACAGGGGAGGTGTGGAGAGAGACAGAGAAGCAGACACCCTGCTGAGTGCAAAGCCCCATGTGGGAGGAAGGGGGGTGGGCCTCAATCCCAGGACTAGAAATCATGACCAGAGTCAAAGTGAGGCACTTAATGGACTGAGCCACCCAAGCACCCCTTGATTAATGTTTTCTGAACAGTCCATCAGTTAGTTGAAATCTTACCGGTCTGGAAGTTCTTAACTTTAGTCACTAATTATTCTAGTTTTTCTGTGTACTCAGCCATTACTCTGCCTATCTGCCATTTTACTTAATATACATGCATACATACAAAGGTCCCTCTATAATTACAGCTAATAAATTGTTTTAGATTGTATTTGTCTTGACTATGCAAGTGATTAAAGACTGTTATCATTACTAATGTCAACAGTATTTGTTTTTACACTTCCATTGTCAAAGTTAATTGTTTAAGTAAGAAGTCCTCTGCTAATTACAGGACTTGGGTCCTTGCAAGTGGTTAGTATTTCACAAGTCTTACATTTCACACCAGAAAGCCATGTTAACACCTTTGATCTAGGTAGAAGGCCTTAATTAAAATAAATGTATTACAATAGAGGTGTTCACAAAGCACAATTAATGATTCTGTTAATTGTTTTTTTTTCCTTTCTTGTGGATATAAGCAGCATTAGTTCTTTATTTGTAAAACAGAGTTCTTAAAATCTGGAATCCCTTCTTATTCTTTAAAGAAATCCATAATTTCTAGCACAGTTCCTAACAAATAGCAGGCACTCCTCAAAAGTTATTAAATGAAATTTTAATGGATTTGTAATATAAATATAAAGATTCATCCTGTTTTCCTTATTAGAATATGAGCTTCTTAAGAACAATGGCCATGTTTTCCACTGTGTCTGTATTACATGCTCATTTCCAATAAATAAATTATTTCAAAGAAAATAAATTCTAATTATATTTAGGTAGATTTTAAATTGGCATCTTTAAAAGAAAAAAATATCAAATAGAAAAACAAAGGTATACATAATCAAAAACTAATATTTTGATATAATAAAATTTAAATGGCTCAGAAAATTCTGTAGAGGTTCCCAGAGTTTTGCACTAATTTGTTCATTAAGAAAAATTACTTGTTAAATGGGCAAAGGACATGAACAGACATTTCTGCAAAGAAGACATCCAGATGGCCAACAGACACATGAAAAAGTGCTCCACATCACTCAGCATCAGGGAAATACAAATCAAAACCACAATGAGATACTACCTCACACCAGTCAGAATGGCTACAATTAACAAGTCAGGAAATGACAGATGCTGGCGAGGATGTGGAGAAAGGGGAACCCTCCTACACTGTTGGTGGGAATGCAAGCTGGTGCAACCACTCTGGAAAACAGCATGGAGGTTCCTCAAAAAGTTGAAAACTGAGCTACCCTATGACCCAACAATTGCACTACTGGGTATTTACCCTAAAGATACAAACGTAGTGATCTGAAGGGGCACGTGCACCCAAATGTTTATAGCAGCAATGTCCACAAGAGCCAAACTATAGAAAGAACCTAGATGTCCATCAACAGATGAATGGATAAAGAAGAGGTGGTATATATATATACAATGGAATACTATGCAGCCATCAAAAGAAATGAAATCCTGCCATTTGTGATGACGCGGATGGAACTAGAGGGTATTATGTTTAGTGAAATAAGTCAATTGGAGAAAGACAACTATCATATGATCTCCCTGATATGAGGAAGTGGAGATGCAACGTGGGGGGTTTGGGGGTAGGAAAAGAATAAATGAAACAAGATAGGCTCGGGAGGGAGACAAACCATAAGAGACTCTTAATCTCACAAAACAAACTGAGGGTTGCTATAGGGAGGAGGGTAAGGAGAAGGTGGTGGGGTTATGGACATTGGGGAGGGTATGTGCTATGGTGAGTGCTGTGAAGTGTGTAAACCTGGCGATTCACAGACCTGTACCCCTGGGGCTAATAATACATTATATGTTTATTAAAAAATAAATTTTTTTTAAAAAAGAAAAGAAAAATTACTTTTTGAGGTGCTCCCATAAATCAAGAATTGAGGGATGAAAGACAGAGTCCCTGAACCTAAGTGGCCCACAATCTAATGCAGAGATATTATGCAATTATAATAGAATAATATAATTTATACAAAGATGCTGAGGGCGTATACATTGAGAGCATGAGGAAAATAGCCTAAGTGTGCCCTGTTATGGAGGCAGAGGACAGAAAAACTTTCAGAGAATAAATGAGTAATGCACAAGTTAAGATTTACCTGCAAGATGGAGCTTTTGAGACCAGGAATCCTACCTATTCATTTACCTCTATTAACAATATCTAGCACGTTGTCAGACACATAGTAGGCACCAAATAAGCATTTATTAAGTAAAATACTAATGAGTATATAAGACAAATTTAGACAGAATACATAATAAGCAGATAGATTAGATAGATTGATTGACAGATCAATAGATAGACCTAAGCTAAGAGCAACTTGAAAAAGAAGTTAAGTGGTTCCATTTCAGGAGTTAGCTAGGTAGGTCATAGAGAGTAGGCACTGGAAATAGAACAGGAAGGGAAGAAAAAGAGCTTGTGCCAATGCAAAGGTGGTTGAGAGAGCATGGCCCCTTTGGAAGAGTACATGAAATTTAATATTTTGAGAGTTCAAAGTAGAAATAAGAAGGAGTTGATATCAAACAGAGGTGAGGACTGGATAAAGAAGATCTTTAAAGAAAGCCAAGGGAAAAGGGGAAAGACTAGAGTAAGAAAGAAAGACAAGGTATTGTAATGGCCTAGACAATTGCGGATGCATTTCTGAATGAAGATGGTGACAGAGAGCCGGCAGGGGAGCAGTTATCTGCAAGAAAATATGGGTAGGTTCAATAGGACCTGATGAATGATTGGATATAATCAGCAGGGAAGAATGAGTCTAGTATGATTTCCAGTTTCTCATTTAAGAAACTGGGTGGGGTTATTAACTGATATTGCACGTAAGGGAAGACTGTTAGGTTTGGGAAAGAATGGTGCTAAATTTATTTTAGATTCATTGAACTTGAAACACATTCCGGTAAGTGAATTCCAATTAACAATTTGGTAAATATATGTAGAGTTAAATATAGAAATGTAAGATAGAGATAAAAACTGGGAGTCACAGGGGCACTTGGGTAACTCAATTGATTAAGCTTCCATCCGACTCTTGATTTCAGCTCAGGACATGGATTTCAGGGTCGTGAGACTGAGCCCCTAGTCTGGCTCTATAGTCAGTGTGGAGCCTGCCTAAGATTCTCTCCCTCTCTCTCTCCCCTCTCCCACTTTCTCTTTAAAAAGATTGGGAGTCATGGGAATGCATGTGGTCACTGACACCCTAGAAAAAGTTGAGCTTTACTAAGGTGAAAAAAAGACATCCCCCAAAAAATCAGGCTGAAGAAAATTTCTATGTAAAATGAGTGTTCAGTGGCTGCGAAGGAAAACACTTCAATGGATCAAATTGGGAAGCAACAGGATAGGATGAAAAACAGGAGGATGTGGTGTCACAGACTCCAAAATAAGAGTTTCAGACAAGAAAGAGGAATCAGTAACAGCAATTACTGGCAGGATGTAGGGAAGGATGAAGACTATGGACTGTGGCAAAAGGACATCACAGGTGATCACAGTAAGAGCAGATGTGGTGGGAAAGGGAAAGGGAAAAGGGAAGTGGCCACATTTCAAGAGGTTAAGGACTAAACAGAAGCTAAAGAAGGAAAGGAAAATCTAAATGCTCAACAATTTATTCAATACAACTTTGGTGCAATCCTGATAACTGCCTGAGTATACAGGCAAAATAACTATTTTCCTGATAAAAGCATGGCAAAAAATTTAGTAAGTATGTTGTAGACCAGTGTTTGTGGTGAATTCATAAAAATTACATGAACCATAAGAGAGAGCGCCTGGTGGCTCAGTCGGGTAAGTGGCTGCCTTTGGGTCAGGTCATGATCTCAGGGTCCTGGGACAGAGTATGGCATCGGGCTCCCTGCTCAGCAGAGAATCTGCTTCTTCTTCTCCCTCTGCCTGCTGTTCCCCATGCTTGTACTCTCTCTCTCTGTCAAATAAATAAATAAAATCTTTTTTAAAAATTAAAAAAAAGAAACACAGGTAGATCAAACCAATGAAAGTTTATATTTTAAAGCCATAAAATATAGTACATAAAATGTGAAGTTTGAGAATAGTATAAAATGGGTGGATGAAAACCTCATAATCTAAAGCTTTCACACAACATATTTATTTCTAATTCATTTCATGTCTTAGAGTAACAGAGTAAAAACTAGTTGCTAAAACTATTAAGGAAAAATAGAAAGAAAGATATATCACCAGAGAATTTAGTAAAGTCTGTATAAGCAATATGGAGAATTTAAGACAAACCTGGATTTTTCCTTTTTTTCTTAGTGTAAGCTTTCCAAACAGATCACTGAGATGGATCCATGCTTAGCATTTTTATAGTGGGGTTAATGTTGTACAATTAAAACTAGGTCTTTAAATTGTGTGGTACAATATCACTAATTTGGATACTGATGGGCTAAGTGATTTAGAAAGAAAGAAAGAGAAAGAAGGAATGAAGGAGAAAAGAAAAAGAAAGAAAGGGAGAGAAAAGAAAGAGAGAGAGAGAAAGAAAGAAAAAAGAAAGGAAGGAAGGAAGGAAGAAAGGGAGGGAGAGAGCAGGGGAGGGGGTAGGAGGGGAGAGGAGAGGAAATGGTAGGGGAGGGGAGAGGATGGGAGGAGAGGAGAGGAAGGAAGGAAGGAAGAAAGGAAGGAAAAGGCAATCCTTTAATTTGTTAAACTGCATCTGGAAAATGTGATTGTGCCAATATTAGAACCCATTTGACCTTCCTGAACCGGCTTTAAGTCTTTGGGGAATTGTACTTGTTTATCTTTACAAAAATATGACTTCCTGTTTAAGAGGAAAACTAAAAGCCAAAGGACATCTTGAACATCAGGTAGTTAGTACCATAGTAACTTTTTCAGGAGTCATGCATTAATTAATTATAAACATATGTATTTTATTTCCTCTAAAAGGATAAATTGTCTTTTTTTTTCTTTTCAGCGTAACAGAATTCATAGTTTTTGCATCACACCCAGTGCTCCATGCAATGCGTGCCCTCCATAACCTTCAAAACCCTCAGGTTGTTTTTCAGACTCCAAAGTCTCTCATGGTTCATCTCCCCCTCCAATTTCCCTCAACTCCCTTCTCCTCTCCATCTCCCCATGTCCTCCGTGTTATTTGTTATGCTCCACAAATAAGTGAAACCATATGATAATTGACTCTCTCTGCTTGCCTTTTTTTTTTTAAGATTTTATTTATTTATTTGACAGACACAGAACACAAGTAGGCAGAGAGGCAGGCAGAGAGAGAGAGGCAGGGAAGCAGGCTCCCTGCTCAGCAGGGCTTGATCCCAGGACCCTGAGATCATGACCTGAGCTGAAGGCAGAGCCTTTAACCCACTGAGCCACCCAGGTGCCCTAAATTGTCTTTTTTAATAAGGGAAAATATTGGCAAAATGCCTTTCAAGTTCTGCTACACATAACACTCTGAAAGCAAGTTTTAGAAATAGATCATATTTATCATCTATACTTAAAAATAGAATGTTAATTTACCTTGAATAATAGTGCTGTGTTAAAACTACAATCATATAGTAGGATTACCCATTATTTTTATAGCACTAAACTTAGAGGGAATTCTCTATGTTTGTGGCATTTGAAGATTTAATACTCTTGAATGTCTATTTTTTTTCCACTAATCCAAAAAATCGTGTCTTGCTGTATTAGCTTGCTAAGGCATAAATGTCAGGAAACAAATCCCTGGTATCCACATCATAATGTAATTTTGTGGTTAACTACTTTTCTTGTGACATTAGCACTCATGGAGTAAAATATTTTGTCCTTTGAGAAAAGTGTCCACGATGAAAGATAGATGTGTCAGTTAAAAAGAAATGAAAAGTAATTAAATTGTTATATGAGAAGATGCACAGGAAACACATGACTTTTGACAAAAGGATTTGAAAAAGCTGGAACCTCTATAAACATTTTCACATTTGTAAATTTGGAAACAGATGTTTTCAGGAAGAACTATTCTTGAAAGCCCATGGACTTTTTCTTTCCATAGCTTCACTGCTAGCAGCTAAATGACATTGGAATTTCAAAATAGAGTAGATAATTCAAAAAATTGCCATTTAAAAAATGGATCCATTTAGTATTCGGTAATAGCACTAAAAACAACAGGTACTTACTATTTACTGGGCACTTCTGTGCCCACTGTTAGTATTTTGTGTAATTCACTAAATGATCCAACAAGAGAGGACTATGACTTCTCTCATTACACACTGAAGAAAAGAGGTTCAAAGGTTATAGAGCCTACTCAGAAAGGTTAAGGTCATCCCAGTTCATCAGCCAAGTCTATTGAACTTTAGCCTGATGTTTGTGAGCTTTTGAATAAAATAACACATTTCAGACATAAAATATATTAATTGCCTCTGGCTGAGCTCATCTACTAGGTTCTATGTAAAATATATTTAAGGTAAATGGGAGGCTTGAAATTATTATTGAGTAGACAGCAGGTTAAGTGAGTGGGCTCTGGAAACTCAAATGACAGTTCAAAGTCTGGGGCAGCCTCATACTGGCTAGGTCACTTTGAACATGTTACTTACAATCTATGGCCTCTGTTTTCTCACCTGTAGGATGGGGGTAATGATGGTGCATACCTCAGAGTACAGGTATGTGTAAAGCATTTAAAATAGTGCATGGCACATAGGGGTCCATTATGATAGGGACTATTATGGACAACATGTCTCCATGACTTAGGTAAGCTTCTGTTATCTAATTCTTTGTTATTGTTCTCCTCACTTTCCCTAGAATTTAGTAATTATGGTCAGATATTATAAAGAAATTAATAGCTATTTTGGGGGGGTAAGGACTTTTATAGAAAAAGATATACTTTTAAAGTTTTTAAATGTAATTCTGATTTTATGTGCTACAAATATTTTCACTGTTTATGGTACATGTATTTTGTAAATTCCTCATGAGATTATACATGAAAATAAGCTTTAAGTAAACCTCCTTAATAAGAAGTTTGCATAACATAGCAACATTACATTACATTACATTTCAGTCAGAACTGGAAACAAATTTTCAATTGCCACAAAGGAAGAGTCACCTGATTTGCTATAACCTGAGTTAACTGATTTGAATTCTTTTTAAAATGGCATTTAACAAGCAGACACAAAGACAAGAACGCTGAGTTAACTTAGAAACTTCCTGTATTTTGCAGCAATGGTGTTGTGATCCTTCAAGTAGAGGGAGATCAGTTTGATGCCATTTTGAGCTCACTGTGCATTGGAGCATAAAAGGAAGAGGTGGGTGGAAGCAAAGCTGAGCTAGGAGCCGACTGGCATGAGACACGGCAGGAGGCGAATGGAACAGTTAGACAGATGGGTGGATGAAAAGACTGGGGCACACAGAAAGATGTTCAGTGATGACGCAGCTAAGAAGGGGGAAAAGGTTATGATATGACCCAATTACCACAAATAACCAAAGAAATAATAACTGTGAGAAGAAAATGCAAAAGGAGAGATTACAGTCTCACTGGGATCTTTGCTGTAATTCCTTTTGCAGTTCTCCTCAGACTAAGTCACCCAACTATAATTATCTCAATTGATCTGACAATTCCTCACTTGTGTTTATGTATTTTAATAAAAATATATATGAATATATTTTTGTTTCTTTTTCATTGGATTACAGTTTATAAAGGGCTAAAATTGTATCTTCTACTTCAGTATATTGCCATGCTGATGTGAATTTAAAATGCTGTTGCTTTGTCATTAAGAGGCAATACTTCAAATATTGATCAGAATTTTTTCATCAATGTGTGTTATCTAAGTTGGATTCAAAGATAAAGAGAAGTTATTTGGAATTTGGATATTGATAAAAAATCTCTGCATATTTGAGAGACTGCCTTTCATAGTTCCTAACAATAATTATATACGGAATATCAACTTAAGATTTCAGAAAATTTCAGTCACTTTATAAAATTGTTAGACTCTTAATCAAACATTTCTTACCCAAATATTTAAAATTTTATATTTATTTATTTGCAAAGTAATTAGCTGAAAGGCAATTCTTGAGTATCCTGCATATATGAGCTCTGCCAACGTATTTACAACTCCATGTTTAAGATTCAACTTTTGTTTTCTGGGTTTAAAGATTTTGCGCTACAAAAAGAATAACAATGGGTGAAGATGTATTCCCAAAGACCCAATTCAATAAGTGTATAAGTAAACCTCCCTATCCAGTTCATATATTTACTGTTGAGCTTATCATATCATACAATTTATTTCTTGTGTGTGTGTATCTAAATGTGGTTCCTTAAGGGAAAACTTGATTCTGTTATTTGCAATATTTATTACAGGCCCTGGCACATGATAGCATTAAAATATAATTGTAGAAAGGAAAAATAGAAGGAAGGAGGAAAAGGAAAGGAGGGAAGGGCAGGGGAATGGAGGGGAGTGAGGAGAAAAGAAGGAAGTCACATATGCGTGAACAAGAGAAAAGAAATGGTGTCATACAACCTGCTTTCATATTGTATTGAAGCATATGTAGAACAGGATTCCACTGGACTTAGTGTCCCATGAAGGGCCAAAGGAAAAAAAAAAGTGTCTTGCATGTATACAGCATTTTGTAACTTACACAATTCTTTCATAGTCATTATTTGTTTGATCTTCACAGTAATCCTAGGAATCAAGAATCATTCTTGCCCTCTTTTGTAAAAGAAGAAACTGAAGAAGAAAAAAAGAAGAAAATAGTTTAAATGACTATTCCGAGTGTACCCAGATAATAAATAGCAGAGTTAGAAGCAAACCAAAATCTCCTAAGTCCCTCAACTTCTCAGGAACATGTTCCATTTTATTAAATTAATTCTATACAACAGTATGAATTACTTGAGAAGAATCCTAAAATTTGTATATACCAAGGAATAAAAATAATAATAGCAGTAACAACAACAACATAGCTAGCATACATTGACTGCTTGCTACTTGTGAGAAACTGTTCTAAAGATTTACGTGTATTTGCTTGTCCGTCTAGTCTTCACAACAATGCTATGAAAAAAGTACCACCGCTATGCTTACTTTAAATGTGAGAAAAATTAGGTGCTGAAAGGGAAATAATTTGTCAAAGGTCACATAGCAACAGTAAAGCTGAGATCAAGCCATTATTATCGTCTATTAAAACATCTCTGTCCTTGAAGTAATATAAGCATGCACTAAAAATAAGAGAAATCACAGCTAACTCAGAACATCAATCTGGAAACTTTAGACCAGTCTCTGAAGCCAGTTAGCTGTATTTTTTGGCAAAGCACTTAAGCCTGTTCCGTATCTGCTTCTTTCCCATGAAATGAGGCTAAATGGGATGATGCCCGAGCTACCAGATTTCTAAAAATCTAGGATAAAAGTCTGTACACAATCTTCATGGCACTGCAGTAGCAGACCATGAAAGAAGAAATCAGATTGGAAAAGTCAGCATATCAAGCAAGAAAATGATAAATCAAGAGGAGGAGTAAGTACTAAAGATAAAATGTCTATATAGTCTACATGTATTTTAATGTTCAATATTTACCCTAGTATAACTGTCTACAGCCATTCAGGGTAAACCACTTTTAAGGACATATTTGTAATCTTTTATTTCAACCCTGAATAAGCCCAGAACTTTGAAGGCAGGATTCAGACCAGAGAGCAGGTTACATTTATGGTCATAGGGAGGTGGGAGAGAAAGACATTGTGGAGGTCCAGCTGACACTCAGATACCCTGGATGAACTGTCTCCATTGCAACATACCCATCACCAGGATTTCAGGCCTTTCCATGACTGATTTTCAGGATAAATTACCTTGATTTCCATCTTCCCTTTCAATTCTTCTGCTTCTTGTTTGACTTCTTTTTTTTTTCTGATTTCTCAGTTTTTATATCTCATTTTAAAACATGAGAATCCATTGTCTAGTTCTTGACCCTTTGTCCTTCTTTTGCTTAACTGTCCCTTGGGAAACTTGCACAATCTAAATGACTCACTTGAATTTATGAGATGAGCCAGAACGCTCCATTGCTCATTAGTGCATTTCAATTAGATGTCTCAGCATCACAGCAAGTTAAATAGGTATAAAATCTGAAACATTAAATTTTTCCCCAAACAGTTTTGTATCTGGAACATCCTATATAGTTCTGCAATTCATCTGTAGCTTCTTCCTCTTCCTTCCACAACTTAGTCCCTTTGTTTTCTCAAAATGAAACCAGTGCATGAAAAAGGAATACATTATTTTTTGTGTTGTGCTTTATTCTAAATAATTATTTCCAAATCTTTTGAATGAAGAATGTTGAGGACAGAACTGATCTAATCTTGGCCAAAAATCCTTAAAATATAAGGGTTTTAAAAATATTAAATCAGTTTGTATTTTCTTTTCTATATCTACATTAAAAATCAACTATAAGGGAAAATACACATTAGTCAAAAAATACTTTTGGAAGATACTGATATTTTGGATCTATCATTATCTTTCTCTCTCTCTGACTAGATTATCTCACCTATTGCCTTGTGTGTTTTCAAAGTAGCCATGACTACTGAACAACATTGAAGCTTCAGTGATGGACATAAATTTATAAAATAAAATTGGAGTAATGTCCCCTGTCTCAATTCTTGTGCAAGTGCTGACATCAGTTTGAGCTCTAAACACCAAAAGTCCTGGGAGCATTTCAGATTTAAAAGCATACTACTCAATGGGAATCAGGTATTAGTTCTTGATAGGTCACAGCAAATTTGATGACTTTTTTGAACAAGTACTAAATTCCATCAGTTTTATTGTTGCCATTTGCACATTAGGGTACTAAGCAAAACAACACCTCACGTACTTAGATATTCTAGGATGATATGATTCTTAATCTTGTTCTTGTTCCAGCCTCATTCAAATAGAGCACTAAATGAATATGAATAAAATTAAAAAATGGTTAGAAAAGCAAATATTTAGTTTAAAACATGAATTAATTATAAATATAGAGGTATTTGGTGCCCCTCCCAAAGAGACCTCAGAATGATCAGGTAAAACACATTGTTATCTGTAGACTTGTGAGATTGGTCTCAGCTACTTTTAGAACTGTTCTTGAGTACTCAGTAGGGGGAAAGTACTTTTGTATATTTTAAAATTTGTCATCAACTTGAGGATATATTCAATTAAGGTGTCATGTCTCATCTCAAGTGGAAAAACAAAGGTAAAAAGCCTAGTGGTACAATAGCATTTAACAGCTGATAATAGTGTTTCTGCCTGATTTGGTGTAATTACCCAGATTGAACATGCTCAGCTTCAGAATTATAGGCAACCATTAATTATCTGTTCCCTATCCCAAAGTGTATATATTTTTTCATGAACTTTTAGGGTTAGGAATCAAAAGGAAGTACAGCAGTTTGTTTTATTTAAACTTTAGTTTGTGGTATATTTTATAAGACTTTTGGGAGACAAGTAATTTGTAACACACCACCACTAACTTTAGCTGGTAGTGAATTAAAAAAAAAAAAAAAGCTATTCTGGCTTAGCTAGCCAACTCTATGGACTTTAATGATGTTTGCAAATGATTCTTTTTCTTAAACATCACACTTATTACAACATTTCTCATCTTTATTCTACCTGTAAATAAGACCAATTCCTACAAAAATCTGATGACTTTTAAATCAGTGGGACAGGAAGAAACATATATCCTCCACTCCCACCCACCCATGGGTATGAGATATTAGAAGAGAAAGACAGGGGCGCCTGGGTGGCTCAGTGGGTTAAAGCCTCTGCTTTCTTTCCACTCAGGTCATGATCCCAGGGTCCTAAGATCGAGCCCCACATTGGGCTCTCTGCTCCTGCTTCCTCCTCTCTCTCCCTGCCTGCCTCTCTTGCCTACTTGTGGTCTCTGTCTGTCAAATAAATAAATAAAATCTAAAAAAAAAAAAAGAGAGAGAAAGACAAAAGGAAAAAAAAAAGTAAGTTCTGTTTTGTGAATGCAATCCCTTTTGGCATTTTCTCTAAGCACCATAATAAAAATTTAAATTGCTGTTAAATTATTGTAAATGCCAGATTCATATTTGATCTAATGCAACAATGAACTAAGACATAGTAACTTGGCTTTTTACATATAATGCAAAAATTCTGAGGTTCCCTAGTGTCACTGGATCTTCTGTGATATCATATCCAAAAGTGAATATAATCTTCACTTCAGGGTATCCAAGTACAGTTATGCAGGCTGTGCTCTGCATGAAGATTCCCTGCTAAGAAACATGGTTGGGGGCTGAAATCAGCCTGATTTTAGCTCTCCAAGTCGTGGGTCTG
Organism: Mellivora capensis; assembly: GCA_004024625.1. Taxonomy (NCBI): domain Eukaryota; kingdom Metazoa; phylum Chordata; class Mammalia; order Carnivora; family Mustelidae; genus Mellivora; species Mellivora capensis. Next base: position 14,372 of record PISX010004967.1, on the reverse strand, counting down.
TGGCAAGGAGCTTGCACTCCCCTGCATCGGAACAGCATTTTCTTACTTTTCCACCCAGAGAAGACACATTTTCCTAATGTGTGCTTAAGTATGTGAAAGCAAAACCCTTGCTACTTTTTTTTCTCTAGTGTAATTCTCCATCTAAAATTTTTATTAGGTTTTATACGCTATTAAAAAGGAACAGTGTCCTATTTGTCTTTATCATCTAGCACACTGCCAGCCTACCACTAGACACTGGTTATATGTTTGTTGAGTTAGTGGAATCCAGAGACCATGGAGTACTTAAGTTCAAAGTGAAGATTCTGTACAACTGCAAGGCATGCCACTTACATGGACTTCTCTGGAAATGGTGCCCCCTGAAACTGTGCAACACTTTTACACAACCTTAAATGGACTCCTAGTTTAATAATGGTGTAAGATGGCATTTTTTAAAGAGTAACTACATCAACTAACTGGTGATAATGTACTTTTCATACATAGTATCTTATATTGTCTCATTTATTCTTCACAGTTAGCAAGACTGTTATCACTATTTTTTAGATGAATTAATTAAGCATCAGAAAATTAAAATTACTTCTTTTCTAAGATCATATAGCTCGTATTCTTCAGAGCCCAAACACAGTTTGGTCTGAGATTTTAAATTATGTAATTATAAATCATCTTCTTTTATGTAAATATTTGAAAGGCTTGTAGAACTATAGATTCTATATATGATTGAGTCCTAAAGGAATAGATTTGTAATGACAATTATAAATAGTACCAGTAAGGCATTAAGTAATCTTCAGCTAGTAAAATACTGTGTTATGCTAAATTGTAACAGTTAAAGGCACACACCAACATATTTTGACTCTGACTTTTGGTAAAATAATAAAGTTCTGGAGTAGTTATTAAAGCTAGCTTCTAACACAGAGACAAAACCCAAACAAAACAAATGACCACCTAAGATCCATCAGATTATAGCTTAGTAGATATTCTTCTAGGTGAGCATATGAGAGGTGAAAAACACAAGAGATTGTGTTATTACACTAATTTCTAGAGTTAAAAACTTCATTCACATTATTCCATTTGATCTCATTTTATAGAAGGTAAAAAGATACAGAGAAGACTAGTTACTTTTAAAAGGTGATGGTGTTAAAAGGTGATGGTGTTAGTAAGAGGAAACTGATACCAAGACTTGAACATTGGTCTTCTAATTCTAAATTAAATATAATATCTTTCTTATCAAGAATATTTTTGGCTGGAAAAGATTTGGGATCATTCCCTGCATATTTTTGGACCATAATGCTTTGAAACTAGAACTCAATCACAAGGGGAAATTTGGAAAAAACTCAAAGACTTGGAGGCTAAAGAGCATCCTATTAAAGAATGAATGGGTCAACCAGGTAATTAAAGAAGAATTCTAAAAATTCATGTAAACAAATGAAAATGAAAGCACAACTGTTCAAAACCTTTGGAATGAAGCAAAGTGGTCCTAAGAGGGAAGTATATATAGCAATTCAAGCCTTTTTCAAGAAACAAGAAAGGTCTCAAAAATGCAAACTAATCCTACACCTAAAAGAGTTGGAGAAAGAACAGCAAATAAAGCCTAAACCCAGTAGGAGAAGAGAAATAACAAAGATTAGAGCAGAAATCAATGAAATAGGGGCACCTGGGTGGCTCAGAAGGTTAAGCTTCTGCCTTTGGCTCAGGTCATGATCTCAGGGTCTTGGGATGGAGCTCTGCATCGGGCTCTCTGTTCAGCAGGGAACCTGTTTTCTCTCTCTCTCTCTCTCTCTCTCTGCCTGACTCTCTGCCTACTTGTGATCTCTGTCTGTCAAATAAATAAATAAAATCTTTAAAAAAAAAAAATCTTTAAAAAAAAAGAAATCAATGAAATATACACCATAAGAACAGTAGAATAGATTAATGAAACTAGGAGCTGGTTCTTTGAAAGAATTAATAAGATTGATAAAACCCCAGTCAGCCTTATCAAAAAGAAAAGAGAAAGGACCCAAATTAATAACATCATGAATGAAAGACTAGAGATCAAAACCAGTACTGAAGAAATAGAAACAATTTATAAGAACATATTATGAGCAACTATATGCCAACAAATTAGGCAATTCAGAAGAAATGGAGGTATAAACTACAAAACCTGAAACAGGAAGAAATAAACAGACCCAATTTCTGAACAGAAATTGAAGTAGTAATCAAAAATCTCCCAACAAACAAAGAGTTCAGGGCCGGATGGCTTATCAGGGGAATTCTACTAAACATTTAAAGAATTAATACCTATTCTTCTGAAGCCGTTTCAAAATAAATAAATAAATAAATAAATAAATAAATAGAAATGGAAGGAAAACTTCCAAACTCTTTCTATGAAGCCAGCATTACCCTGACCCTACCAAAAGGGAAAATTACAGACCAATGTCCCTGATGAATAAGGATGCAAAAATTCTCACCAAAATACTAGCCAGTAGAATCCAACAGTATATTAAAAGGATTATTCACCATGACCAAGTGGGATTTATTCCTCGACTGCAAGGATGGTTTAACATCTGCAAATGAATCAATGTGACACACTACATAAATAAAAGACAGGACAAGAACCATATGATCCTCTCAGTAGATGCAGAAAAAGTATTTGACAAAGTACAGCATCGTTTCTTGATTAAAATTCTTCACAGTGTAGGGTAGAGGAACAAACCTCAGTATCACAAAAGCCATCCATTAAAGCCCACAGCAAATATCATTCTCAATGGGAAAAAAATTGAGAGCTTTCCCCTAAGGTCAGGAACATGGAATGGATATCCACTATCATCATGACTATTCAACATAGTACTAGAAGTCCGAGTCTCAGCAATCAGACAACAAAAAGAAAGAAAAGCCATCTCAATTGTCAAAGAAGAAGTCAAACTCTCATTCTTTGCCGATGACATGATACTCTATGTGGAAAACCCAAAAACCACACCCCAAAATTGCTAGAACTAATACATGTATTCAGCAAAGTGGCAGGATATAAAATCAATGCACAGAAATCAGTTGCATTTCTATATACTAGTAATGAAACAGAATAAAGAGGAATTAAGGAGTCAATCCCATTTACAAATGCAGCCAAAACCATAAGATACCTAGGAATAAACCTAACCAAAGAGGCAAAGGATTTATACTCTGAAAACTATAGAACACTCATGAAAGAAATTGAGGAAGATACAAAGAAATGGAAAAATGTTCCATGCTCATGGATTGGAAGAACAAATATTGTTAAAGTGTCCATGCTACTCAAAGCTATTTATACACTTATTGCAATCTCTATCAAAATACCATCAAATTTTTTCACAGCGCTGGAACAAATAATCTTAATATTTGTATGGAACCAGAAAAGACCCTGAATAACCAAAGGAATGTTGAAAAAGAAAACCAAAGCTAGTGGCATCACAATCCTGGACTTCAAGCTTTATTACAAAGCTGTGATCATCAAGACAGTATGGTACTGGCACAAAAACAGACAAAAGTCTAATGAATGGGACAAAATAGGGAAGCCAGAAATGGACTCTCAACTCTATGGCTGGCAATCATCAACAAAGCAGGAAAGAACATCTAATGGAAAAAAAGATGGTCTCTTCAACAAATTGTGTTGGGAAAACTGGGCAGCCACATGCAGAAGAATGAAACTGGACCACTTTCTTACACCATACACAGAAATAGATTAAAAATGGATTAAAGACCTAAATGTGAGACATCATGCAGAAAGCATGAACAGACATTTCTGTAAAGAAGACATACAAATGACTAACAGACGCATGAAAAAATGCTCAACATCACTTTATTATCAGGGAAATATAAACCAAAGCCACAATGAAACATTACATCTCAGCAGTCAGAATGGCTAAAATTAACAACTCAGTAATCAACAGATGTTGGAGAGGATGCAGAGAAAGGGGGAACCCTCATACACTGTTGATGAGAATGCAAACTGGTGCAGGCACTCTGGAAAATTGTATGGTGGTTCCTCAAAAAGTTAAAAATAGAAATACCTTATGGTGCACCTGGGTCGCTCAGTTGGTTGGGCGACTGCCTTTGGCTCAGGTCATGATCCTGGAGTCCTGAGATTGAGCCCCACCTCGGGCACCCTGCTCAGTGGAGAGCCTGTTTCCCCCTCTCTCTGCCTGCTGCTCTGCCTACTTGAGCTCTCTCTCTATGTCTCTGTCAATAAAAATAAATTCAAAAAAAAAAAAAAGGAAAAGAAAGAAATACCCTATGTCCCAGCAATTACACTACTTAAGGTATTTATCCAAAGGATACAAAAATAGTCACTCAAAGGGGCACATGCACTGCAATGTTTATAGCAACAATGTCCATAATAGCTACACTATGGAAAGATCCCAGATGTCCATTGACAGGTGAATGGATAAGGAAGGTATACATATACACATGTGTATATATACATGCATACATACACATATGTGTATATATGCATGTATATGCATATATGCATATATACATGTGTATACATACACATGTATATATGTATATATATACATTTTCATGTATATATACATATATACATGTATATATACATGTACATACATATGTATATATGTATGTGTATGTACATATGTGTATATACATGTATACGCACATATGTATATATGTGCATATACATGTATATGCACATGTGTATATGTATATACATACGTATGTATATACATGTGTATATACATACGTATGTATATACATATACATATGTGTGTATATATATATATATATATATATACACACTCAGCCAACAAAAAATGAAATCTTGCCATTTGTAATGACTTGGATGGAACTAAAAGGTGTTATGCTAAGTGAAATAAGTCAATCAGATAAAGAAAATTATATGATCTCACTGATATCTGGAAATTAAGAAACAAAACAGGGACACCTGGGTGGCTCAGTCAGTTAAGTGGCTGCCTTCAGTTCAGGTCATGATCCCTGGGTCCTGGGATCGAGCCCCACATCTGGCTCCCTGCTTGATGAAGAGCCTGCTTCTCCTTCTCCTTCTGCCTGCCGCTCCCTCTTCTGTGCTCTCTCTTTCTCTCTGTCAGATAAATAAATAAAATCTTAAAAAAAAAAGAAACAAAATAGAGGATCATAGGGTAAGAGGAAAAAATAAAACCAGATGAAATTAGAGAGGGAAAAAAAAGCATAAGAGACTCTTAAGCATAGGAAACTGAGGGTTGTTGAGGAGAGAGGGGTCAGGGGATGGGTAACTGAGTGATGGACATTAAGAAGGGCACGTGATATAATGAGTGCTGGGAATCATAAAAGACTGATGAATCACTGACCTCTACCTTTGAAACTAATAATACATTATATGTTAATTGAATTTAAATAAAAATAAATTAATTTTAAAAAGAGCTTCTGAGAAAAACAAGGATTTGAACTGTATGTCTAAAAAACAAATATCAAAATCCTTCCTGTTATCACTTTTGTTAATAACTTTGTTATGGGATGTGGGTTTCTATGTGAATGAAGATGAAATAAGATTTAAAAAAAAAGAATATTTTTGTCTGCTACTGACCACTGACCAGACTGAGCAAATTAAATATGTTTTCTAATACAGGTTTTTTTTCTTAACAAAGATGCCTACCAAGAGTCGGGCAATTTCACCTATTTAGATTTGACTAGAACTCACATTGATCAAAGCAAAGCAATTTCTATTAAGTTATCTTGCTGATTTTTCATGTCCGAAGATGAGTGGAAGTAATAAAGATTACTGCTGCTCTAGACTTAACTATTACCAAAAAGAATTTATTGATGAAATGAAAATGGCAGCTTTGAAGTTTAGAATAAAAAGATCATGTCATAATAGTTAAGGAAGGGAACCCTAGGCCTGTACTCACATGCATCCCATCTTATAGGAGAGGATGTTGATGTGGGGGGGGAGGGGTTCAAGCTTCATGCAGCCCCATGACTTCTAGGGCTAAACTCAGGCTGATTACAGCTCCCAATCACATTTCCTTAGCAGGGCACCTTTCTGCAGAGCATAACCTGCATCGCTGTGCTTGTAAATACTGAATTGAATGTTATAAAAGAGGATGCACTTTGCTTTTGGAGACGCTATCACAGAAAAAGATTTAATAAAATTTGATTTCTAGAAATATGGGGGATGGAAAGGATTACTGCTATTATCAAATATACTCAGAGGCAAGATATTTCAATTAAAGAGAAAATGTAATAGCTGTGTATTATCCTAATAAGAATAAACCATGGGGGAAGATGGCACTTGTTTTTAAATTAATTTTTAAATAAAAATTGTATATATTTGAGGTGTGCAAATGATGTTTTGATATACATACACATAGTAAAATGATTACCATAGTCAAGCTATTTAACATATCATCTCCTCACATAGTTACCTTTCTTTTGTGTATCATAAGAATACCTGAAATCTACTTTCTTAGCAAATTTCAGTATTCAATACAGGATTATTAACTATAGCACTTATGTTGTATGTTAGATATCTAGACTTATTCATCCTACATAACTACATCTTTGTACCCGTTAGCCAACATTTCTCCATTTCCCCCACTTCCCTATCCCTGGTAACCACCATTCTATTCTCTGTCTCTATTAACTTTTTTACATTTCACAAGTTAGTGAGATCATGCAGTTTTCTTTTTTTCTATTTTTTTCTTTCTGTGTTTGGCTTATATCAATAGTATAATGTCATTTAAAATACAGCTCCAGGGATGTCTTTGATGATTCCAGATATAGGACATACGGATAAGTGAAAGAAGGAACACATAAAAAAAGAAAGAAAAAAAAAAACCATGATAGAGATGTTGAAATGTATAGAAAGGACAGGTGTCGACAAGTTTTAGGATGAACAATGCAACGGGTATTAACAAGTATGGTCAAGGCTAGACAAAGGAGGAAGAAAAGAACAATCTCCTGTATTATAATATTAGTTTTGCACAGTCATCTATGCCCACTGATGGAATTAAAAAACATCTGTGGGATAGAGAAAATAAGCATTACCCTGAATCCTATTGTGTTTCAGCCCTCTTCACTAAGAAGAACAGCTTTAAAGCCAAACCTACCACAGCCAAATGGATTAAAGAGAGACAGAATTTCAAGTTGAGTAGTGCCAGAGTTGTAACGTGATATGTATATAAACTTTAGGCTTAAATACTGATACTTCTACTTATGAATTGTGAGCTCTCCAATGACTCATCGGAACCCTTTGTTCAGCAGCTTCCTCTTCTATAAAATGAATGGCATTGGTCCCATGATACTGTGAAGAAAAAAATGAGCATTATAAAGCAAATATCTGATATGTAGTCCTTCTACACGGGCAATACTCAATCCCTTTAACTCTACTTATGATGATACTTTAAATCTTAGAAAGCAAAATCTGTTTCTAGTTAGTATAGCTCCATCCCCAATTCCTAATCCAAACATTTTGGGCTTAAATAAATACTTGGTGAACAAACAAACAAAAATCAGAATAATACAAGACCATGAAGCTTAGATGACTTCCAGATCCTGGGTTCTGACTAATTATATCCCAGGAAACAAAATCTACAGATATGATCACAGAACCAACTGTTAGTGATTATTAAAGAATTGTGACAAATACAACACATCCCAGAAATATGGAATAAAGAAATATTCTAATTTTTAACATCAGAAAAAAAAGGATAGGTTCCAGAAATTACTGAATAGCAATTTGGAGGTTGATACACAGCATAATCCTAGAGTGAAGCATGGAATACAAGGCTGTGAATTCTTCAGGAAACTTTGTTCTCTAAAGGAAGCTAAACACTTGACGCAAACAGGAGAAATATATAACTGAATTTTAGTTTAAAAAAAAACCAGTATCTTAAGATATCTTTATAAACATAAGAAAAACCAAGCAGAGTAATATAAGTAATAGTGATTCATGGGTGCCTATCTGACAAAAAACAGACAGGATTCATCATTGTTCTTACCAGGAGGGAGTTCTCACGTGCTTGCACACTACTGATGCTGCTTCTGATTCTCTGCCTTTTTAAAAAGATTTATCAATGATTAACGCCATAACAAGATAGAAACCATGTATATGAGAGACATCAATTGCCTTTCTTATCAGATCCAGCTCTGTTGAGATGGAATCCTTCATGTCATATGTATAATTTCACTGTCTCTGGCCACGATGTTATGAAACTCATAGATTAAGAGGCACCTATGAGACATTTAGGGCATTCCCCAGCTCCTGGCTTTCTTATTTTCAAATTTTTGTTTCCCTTCAGTTTTTCAACTACAAGGTATGGGTGAGCTCCCAATAACAAAAAGCAAAACAAAACAAAAAAATGTCCAGAGGGGAGGGGGTTTATTCTTAAGCTATGTCAGTCAGTCTTACATAGTGGTCACATTCTGCAAGAACCTAAGGCCAGATATAGCATCTGGATATGCTGTGGTTTAGCTATTATTGTTAAGTTTCATTTCTTTTAATTGAAACCCATTTCTCCAATTAAAGGTAAGTGAACCTATGGGCAGGGTAAAAGAGTAACTTCCTGGATTATACAGTTTGGAGCTAAGTACAAATTGCCTTCTTTAGAGAGGATATGTGCTATTCAGTTTGCCAGACAAGTTCTCTTACCAGCACCATATTCTTCATCTCCAAACTCAGGTAAGAGCCAAAAGACAGACATTATGAGACAACAAATCTCAATTTGTTACAAAGAAGTATTTACAACAGAGATTCAAAATTTAAAGGACTTTAAGATTCAGTGGGATTTCATCCCACATGTTTATCTTAATCCTTTCAAAGTGCCACTGAAATAACCATATCCATGTAAAACTGAATATCAATGAATTCTCTTATGAGGTATTAAGTTCCCTGTTAAGCAGTTTTTAAATAAAGAATAGCAAATCCTTGTCAGGATGAAACAAAATTGCTCTAGAATTGGATAAAAGATTGAAAGAGATGATCTCTGTTTCTTCAAAATAAAAATTACATCATATTTTCAATGAAAAAATGATTTCATATTTCAATCAGTTTATAAATACTTATTGTTTATGTTATATCCTTAGCAAGAGGCATTAGTGTGGAATGTTATATCATTTTTCAGAAAAATTGTCTACCTTTTACCATATGGATACTACATATGGCCAAATGAATTAAGTTAGCCAGTAAACATTGAATATAATTAATGTGTGGCACTTTTGAGCAGAAGCTTTAAGAGCCAGCACATGGCTTACCATGTCTTTTTACCTTTCCCATAAGATGGCAATGTCTCAATTAGAAGTCAGCATGCTTAGTAGAGTGAAGATGACACAGGATGGACTTGTAACATGAGCAAGAAATAAACCTCTGTTACTGTAAACTATTGAGATTTGGGGGTTGTTTTATACTGTCACATAACATTCTATCTCAACTGATACAAATGGGAAAAGTCAAAGAATTTGAGAAAGAAAAACCTAAGATGCCAGTGTGGTGACAGTGTTTTCTACACAGGGATAGTGAAGTCACTCTGCCAGAACATGGGGGTGGAAACAATCCTTGAGAGTATCTGCTGAGGTCTTCGATGGACGAGAGAGTGAGTCAGGTCAAGAGAGGGCAGTGGTAGAAGATGGTTTAGGCAAATGGCATGAATCTCAAAGGATAACTGGCTTTAACAATAGAGTAGAATCAACACTGAACAGGAATATCCTCTGTTATGATTATGTTTGGTGGTAAGTGGGGGGAAAAAGATTGATTATTCATTATTTCTCTCATAAATAGGAATAAACAGTCCAATGTAGTTAGAATACTCAAAGTATCGGGGCGCCTGGGTGGCTCAGTGGGTTAAAGCCTCTGCCTTCGGCTCAGGTCATGATCCCAGGGTCCTGGGATTGAGCCCCACATCGCATCGGGCTCTCTGCTCAGCAGGGAGCCTACTTCCCCCCCTCTCTCTGCCTGCTTCTCTGTCTACTTGTGATCTCTGTCTGTTAAATAAATATATAAAATCTTTAAAAAAAAAAAAAAGAATACTCAAAGTATCAGAAATCAAGTCTTCTTCCTGTGGCTCTGCCATTTGTGGCCAACATCCCACAAGCCACAGCTGTTCCAGCTCCACCATCACAAATACCTCCAGCTAATAGGAGGGAGGAAGCAGAAGAAAGGTTCATCCCTTACCCTTTAAAGACATTTGAGGAAGTTTATAAGCTACTCTGACTGATATTCCATTAACCAAAACTTAGTCACATACCACCCAATTGTAAGGGATTCTGGGAAATATCTGTATTCGAGCCAACTACAACTTAGCTAAAAACTGGAACTTCCATTACAATAAAAGAAAGGAGAATGAATAACCAGGCACAACCAGCAGCCTCTGGCCAAGGATTCAAACCCAGACCAAAATACAAACAGGGTTTTGGAGAATGACAGCCTTCCTTCCACTGCAAGCTGAGGAGAGCTACAAGGAAGATGATTTCCTCAAGGAAGCGCCAGTGCTCACTTAAGGACAGGCATTATGTGAAAGGGTCAGTGAGATGATTAAGGATGAATGAGAGTCTAATAATCTAAGAGCAGAAGTTTCTCAGCACATTTGATATTTTGGGAGTTGCCCAGAGAGAACAGTAGTGGGCTGAGAAATGAAAGAGAAAATGGATGATCTAAGGGGCTTAACATCTTTAATGATGGTTGGAGAGAGTAGGGCCATGGTTGGATCAGCTTGCTGCAAGTGTGTGAAGATAAGAATTGACAATACCCTCAGCTCATCAGGACTCGGCTGCATCTTGGAAAGACCCTTAGAATGTGAGATGTGAGAGTGTGTGCATATTTGACAGCAGCTCTGCATGGAAAATTTACTAGCAGTACAGGAATGAGGAAGTTTTGCAGCTGAGACAGCCCAGTTTATGGCACAAAGCTAGAGAGTAATGTTTCAAGAAAAGTTGACATGATTGAGAACCTCCAACAGAATCTGCAAAATCTAGTCCCTAACATTCAAACTGACTTTTCCTACTTCTTGTTAGCAGAAATAACCTCTAACAGGAAAGCAAACAAATAACATTCGACATGAATTCAACAGCATCTCTGATGGTGAGAAGTATAAGCAGACCCACATGCAATTATGTGGTTGCCCCAAGACTAACAACTTGCTGTCTCTTTTAACAATTGTTGTGTAAATAATTCAAAATATTTATTTAAAAGGACACTGAGTATCCCAGGTCAGAAAGACCAAAGGACAACTACTGGTAGCGGAGCTCAAACTCCTCTTTCATCTTGCTTCATGCTCTTCAGTCACTCTGCTCTTTGATGAGCTTGTACTTTCCACTGGAGACCTCTAAAGCTCTACAATTTAAAAACAAACAAAACAAAAAGATGCTCCTTAGAAGGAAATTTACAATTCATCCATTATTGCTTGAACGTACTCATTAAGGTCTAACTTGCCAAATGCAAGGACATATCAAAGAATCCCTTCTAACAGAATGCAATGGTCTTCCTAAGAGGAAGCCAGGAAAATACTCCCCCACCCCCTCCATTTCCAGTGATATCTGAGCATCCCTATAGATTGCTATGTAGACAGATTTTTGGTTGATATCTCTATTTAAAGTTCAACTCAGGTCATAGAAACACAAGGAAGAAGAATACCCAGCCCTTGTTCTTAGAAAAATTTCCGGGATTCCAAATTAGACTTTGTAACTATTTTCCTTATAGAAATAAAAAACAATACACAAATTTACTTCTTTTGTTCAACTTGTAAATAATCTAAATTTGCCTGCTTTTGAAAAACGTTAATCTTAATGCTAATGTTTTAAAATGTTTACTTACAGACATCATGCTAAATTCTATCTGGACAGTTTTACTATTCAAGCCTACTATTTCTATCTGCTCATCTGTCTTCAGGTTGGGCATATTCTTCCTTCTCTAAATTTCAATCCAACAGTGTTAAGCTGCTTTTGTCCTCCAGGAGAAAGGATTCTATTTATCTCTTCAGAATATCATTTTCAGATATTTTGCATCAGCTATTGTAATGTTTTACCTTCCTCTTAGGTCCTGATGGCATTTTGTCATCTGGAAGGTCACTTATGAACCTCTGTAGACTCCAGAGAGAAATTTTCCTATTTGGAAGATAGAGCTTTTCAATGAGTAAAAATGATACTTGCAACAATCTTCCAGAAAAGACTGTACCTCTGAAAGGTAGCACTTGCAGAATTCAGATCCAGCAAAATCTTGTTAAATACTTAAAGGCAACTTTCCTAGAATGAATTAATTTATTTCTAAAAGTGTGTGTGAAACAAAAATAATGCCATCTTTAGTCTACTTGGTGAGAGAGAGAAAGAGTCTTGTTTACAGTTATAATGAGTTGGAACTAATTCTGTTTCTTTGTTTCCAGTTTGCCATACCCAGTCTAATTGTTAGGGTATGTCTACCCTTCTAAATACACTGCTTTGAATAAGATCTGAGTGGGAAAGAGTCTCAGTTCACAGCCTATGGAATCTATTTGCATCTCCAAGGAAATAGTTGTTTACTACTCTGTTGTCATTTGTTCAGAGCACAACACAGAAGTGAATTGCCATCAATATTCATAGTCCTTGTAGCCTCCAGAGGTTCCCTGTGTGATTGTGCTCCACTTAGCTCTAAATCTGTATTCCCATATAGATTTAAACAAGAGAGCTAGGGAAATTTTGAAGTCTTTTGTTCTCAGTCACAGTAATATTTAAATAGTCCACTGGGTATGCAAGTATTGCCGATTCCTTTATTGCTTTGTTATAGTCTACCACAAAAAGATCCACCTTAGGGAAACATAACCATTTTTGTTTTTGTTTTTTTCATTACAGATTCTGAAAAATCTTTACCTCCACCTTTACTAGCTTAGTTATAAATCAGTTTTGTTTCTTAAATTCACACAAGTTCAGGCACATAGAAATCTTTTCAATGCTAAGGTCATGTCTTGCACTTCCTTTCCCACTCCAGTGCTCTTTCTCAACAGCTTAAACATGGACTTACTTAGATTCTTCTTATGAAATATCACCAAATATTTAGTACATGTGTAATTATTCAGTAAAAAATATACAGTGAGCTCTGATGACCATAAGATTAGAGAGAAAATCTTCTAGGTTATATGCCAATTCAATAAGAAGAATTTGCCTAAAAATCAATAACTACTTCTGTATCTTACTTTGAAGCATATATTCAACAAGCTCTCTGAATTGTGTACGTATATCTGACAGGTGAGACTCTGTTCCAGCAATGGGAGGAAGACTTCCTGAAATTTCCCTTTCTTTCCTTTCACTGTACTTAAATATGCATACATACCTTTAAGAACTTTAAATAGATAAACTTAATTAAAGTTCCAAATTCCTTTAAGTACTTATCTAACAACTTCTTACATAGAAAATGATATGATATGATGTGCCACAAGTACTACAGAAAACGAACTTAAAATTAGTGGAATAATATAAAGAAGTAATTCTTGGTAATAAGGTAAGAAAAACACAACTTTAAATACCAGTGGAAGGTCTGGAATATTGTTCTGTATTTCCCCCCAAAAAGAATTTGTGCCATTGCTTAGAGTGGTTTAGAAAATACAAACCTAAAGGGAAAACAAATAAATGAGATAGACAGAAATAAAGAATAATCTATTTTAATATAATCTTTTCAATATGCATTTAAGGTTCTGCTGCCAGCTCAGATAAAAGCAAACATGCTTCATCCTGTCTCTCCTACTGAATACAACTAAAAACTTAGACAGATGCATTGAGCAGCTACCTAAAGACTCTGAAAAGTTAACTGGTAGCAGACAGAATGATAAAGCAAACCAGAACTCAAAGTCAGACTAATATAAGGGTGAATTTCTTGCATTTTTCCCTCCAGTATCTCCCAGACTCGATGGAAAAGCAGTTGCAAAAGCCAAAATTCACTCTGGCTGGAGGCTAAAAGAGTTCCAAGAGAAGACCTTTATTTCTGATCTGTACAACAAAGAAGAGATCCCCAGGGTCAGAGAGTAGGAAAAAAAACACTTTTTCCTCCCATTTTCTCCATTCTAGTCCCAGGCAAACTCATGGCAGTGGTGGCAGGGCTGGGCAGCGGCAGCTGGGTAGGCACTCGAACTCTAAGAAAAAAGAACCCTTTTCTCTAGCATGATAAACTGTGGTCCTGAGAATGTGAAATAGGATCCCAATTCTTTTTTTCTTTCTCAATTGTCCTGCTGTCTGAACACAAAGCAGACACATTTGTGGGAAGCACACATCCGGGTGGGGAAACGAAAGTCCTATCTTTCTAGGAAGAAGAATGGAAGCCTCTGGGAGCCAGAGCATCAAGAAGATGGCAAAGATGAAGAAATTCAAGAAAGTGTTGGCACAAAGTTGTGTATAACCTGAGCTACATACGCATGAATGTGACCCTAAACAGTACACCAAAGTCTGAGAACTGAACT
>PISX010004966.1:0-113815 GCA_004024625.1 Mellivora capensis | reverse complement strand
AACTAAGTAGTTCTAGGATTTGAATATGATGATTAGGAAGGTACATCTAAGAGGCATGAATTTGAGCTAAAACTCTGAATGACAAGAAGAAACTAACAATATGAATATCTGAAAGCACAAGCTTCTAAGCAGGGTTTACAGAAAATTCAAAGACTGGAAAGTAGGAATAGAACATATTAGAAGAACGGGGAAAAAAAAACAACAACAACCAGTAAGCATGGAATATGATGAGCTAGGAAGGCAGTGGTAGAAATGTATTTGAAGAGGTGGCAAAGGCCAAGTTACATCAGGCCTTTGGGCTCAGGAAAGGGCATGCCATCTGTTCCTAGGTGAGTTCACAATTATCATCCCATACCTGTAGCATGATTTCAATACATAATACATCAGTGCCATCATTAATACATACTGATATCATTAGTCTATTCCATTCAATTCTTTTTTCCTGGCCTGTTTCTTTCCTCTCAATTTCACTGTCACCTTTGATCCTTACCTTTTAAGCTATACTAAAGATATGGACTTGACGGGCACCTGGGTGGCTCAGTTGGTTAAGCCACTGCCTTTGGCTCAGGTCATGATACTGGAGTACCAGGATCAAATCCCACATAGGGCTCCCAGCTTCATGGGGAGTCTGCTTCTCCTTCTGACCTTCTCCCCTTTCATGCTCCTCTCAAATAAATAAATATTTCTAAAAAAGATATGAACTTGGTGATTCCTCCTATACTACAGTATACATTGACCCTCTGAAATATCTCTTTTTTGTCACTTAACATTTTAGTTCAATCTAATTTCACCTCCAGGACCTTCTCTGGTGCCAATCTCCCTGTGGCTAACTAGCATGTCTGATGAATCTCATCTCTTCTTCTAAGAAGGAAATGCAAAAGTCTTTCTTTTCTATTTTTTTTTATTTAAGTGTTCTCAAATTCAAGTTTTTATTCAGAAAGGTATCCTTTCTGAGTGGAGAATTAATTAATTATTAAATTAATTATTAAATTAATTAATAATTAAAGGTGGAGAATTAATATCTAAGTTAGTCTTAGGGTCAGTTATTAAAAAAAAGAGTAAGCATCCACTCTGTCTTCTGAATATGATAACTATAAACTTAAAATATTTTGTCTTTAGTATTTTCTTGAAAATGAAAAATCAATTTTCTGTTAGTTTAGGGCATAAAAATAGCTAAAACTAAGATAATAGTTTTATCTAATTAATCACAAAAGGATAAGAAAAATCTCTTTAATCAAAAGTACCTGGAATTGGAGTAAAAAATATTGTCTTCATGTGTATCCTTTAGCAACTTATTTAATAGTCCTGAGTATCTACTTGCCCTGTATATAATTTTGGTCCTCTGATATTTGTGTGCATCAATCAAGAATACATGTTCTAGAAACTGAATTTTCAGACCGTATTTATGTGGGGAAGCAGGATTAAACTAGAGACTTTTTATGCATGAAGAATATATTAACGAAATTAAGACACATGTTTGATTCGGAGCTTTTTAGAAGATTATTGTATATATTATAATCATTAGGATTAATATATACAATATGTTAATAAAATATATACAATAATCAAGATTATTGTATATATTAATAGAATAATGAGTGCAGATGAAAAGTTCAGTATAACACCTGACTAACATTGTTAGTGTCATTAAATAATAACATTGCATCACTCTCTGCCTACTCAAGAATATTTTTTATGGTACTGAGTATCTCAGTCTGAGAGTTCTTCAACATTGTTATTTTATATTACATGTGAAGATGTAAAGGGATTAAATCAATACTGAAATTTAAAACTATTTTAGCTAAAAAATATATGTTGGTTAACAGATCTAATGTGCTTATCCAAATAATATTAAATACATTTTCCAAAAATTTTCACTTATTAGGTGTAAAATTGGATAGAAATTTCTGTCTAGACCCTGGTCCCAGTGAGGACATGCTATTCACATTATGGCTTATTCCTCTGGCTAGATCCTCCCTGCTGGCAAGAAATATAGCACAGCCTGTAGATAACCCCAAATTAGAACTCCCAGATGCTGGCAGGAAATGTTCAGTATTTGGCAACTGAGGCTTTTTAGTATTTGCCTCTACCTCTTTTCAGTTTTATTTGCAATATCCCAAATCATTAGATGTCTTTTACTCATATGCTTCTATTTACCCTAAACAATTCACTTTGCCTGAAATACATCTTATCATCTGTAATGATAATTTTTAAGACATAAAGCTTATAATAAAAAGTGATACTCTGAACATGGAAGAATCATTTTAAACTCCAAGCATATTGGCAGCCTGTGGCTGACTCAGGAAAGCAAATTCATGAAAGAGAAGCTTGATTCAATTTAGATAAAAGGAGAACTCCTGTTATTATCTATAAACACATGTTTGATAGATACTCCTGAGGGAGGTGGGGTGGTAATTAGTAATTTCAGGAAAAAGGTTGCTGTAAACAGGTAAGAATCTAAAATGGAATTCACTTTTGAAGCTTATAGGCAAACCAAGCTTTTATTTTTTATTTTATTTTTTACTTATTTTATATTTTTTAATTGAAGCATAATTAACATACAGTGTTCTCTTAGTTTCAGGTGTACAATAATTATTTAGCTTTTCTATACATTCCTCAGTGCACTTCCAGATAGGTATACTCTTAACCTTTATCTGTTTCACTCCTTACCACTCATCTCCCCTCTGGCAACTACCAATTTGTTCTCTGTATTTAAGAGTCTGTTTTTGTTTGTTTGTTTGTTTCTCTCTTGTTTTCTTTGTTCATTTGTTTTGTTTCTTAAATTTGACATATGAGGGAAATCATTTGGTCTTTGTCTTTCTCTGATTGACTTATTTCACTTAGCATTATGCCCTTTAGGCCCATTTAAGTTCTTGCAAATAGCAAGATTTCATTCCTCTTTATAGCTGAGTAATATTCTTCGTGTGTGTGTATGTTTGTGTGTGTACACGTCACATCTTCTTTCCAGTCATTTATGGATGTACACTTGGGTTGCTTACACATCTTGGCTCTTGTAAATAGTGCTGCAATAACCATAGAGGTACATATATCTTTTTGAAGTAGAGTTTTCTTTTTCTTTGGATAAATACCCAGTAGTGGCATTAGTGGATCATATGGTAATTCTTTTCTAATTTTTTCTGGAGAACCTCCATATTGTTTACCACATTTTCCTAAAGAAAACATGCAGATGGCCAACAGATACATGAAAAGATGCTCATCCCAAGGCTTTCACTGGTTCTTATGGGTTACAGGGGGATTCCAGTTAATATATTATTCTACATATGCATCTTTGTGTAAATATATTAATTGGGTGCTTTTGAATTTCAGGTATTTCAGAGAGATGGAGAACATTTTTAATATAATACACTTATTAACACTGTCTAACTTTGTAAATGATTCAAATGTATATTTCTCTCTTTTTTTAAGATTTTATTTATTTATTTGACAGAGATCACAAGTAGGCAGAGAGACAGGTGGGTGGGGGGTGGGGGAGCAGGCTCCCTGCTGAGCAGAGAGCCTGATGCAGAGCTCGATCCCAGGACCTTGGCTTGATACCAGGACCCTGGGATCATGACCTGAGCTGAAGACAGAGGCTTTAACCCACTGAGCCACCCAGGCGCCCCTCAAATAAATATTTCTAAATGTATTCCACTAAAAATACATAGTCAGATCTGAGTTCAAATTTTGGCTTAAAATAAAAAATAGAGACTAGTCTCAAAAATTCTCAGAGCAGACAAAACCAGTTTAGGGGTACATACAAAGTTTAATTTAACTTGTTTTGCAAAACTAACGACCACCTCATGTCAGTTTGGGGGAACCATTTAAGTTTCACCTGTGAATTCTGGAGGCACAAGCAAGAGATGACCAGGTCATTAGTTATATTTCTGATTATAATTTATCCCTAAATGAAAATTAAGTTTTGTTTTTATGAAAAACATTAATTATAGTTTTATAATTTTATATGAATAAGAATATATATATATACACAAATGCAATATTAATTTGAAAAATACACATGAGTATTTGGTCAGGATATTATATAAGGGTTAATGTTTTCTCTAGTCATAGGTTTAGAATGAAACAAAACAGGAAAGGAAATAATGCAGAATTACATTAAATCACATATTGAGGTACTTTTCAATAGGTAAAAGACATGCAGTTAAAACACCTCCTTAGTGGGGTGCCTTGGGTGGTTGTTTGGTTAAGCCTGCAACTCTTGATTTCAGCTCAGGTCATGATTACAGGGTCATGAGATCAAGCCCCGTCTCAGGCTCAGTGCTAGGCATGGAGTCTGCTTAAGATTTTCTTTCTCCCTCTTCCTTCCCCACTCCCTACCCAACTCTCTCTCTCTCTCTCTCTCTCTCTCTCTAAAACGAAACAAACAAAAACTTGTCTTTAGTTATCTCAGATATACAAGTTATGTGAACAAGTCTGTTCAATACCAGCTTGTGCTTTATGTTGATAGATTTTCTTTCTTTGATATTTCATTAACTGTGACTTCAACTTTTCATAATCTTGTTATGACAGACAACTCCAAGCTAAATTTTGAAAACAACTCCATTTGGAGGAAAGTTACAAGTTGCATTTCTCATGATAGTCATCAAGGGTTTTATTATGCTATTTATCATTCAAAACTGTTATACAAGAAGTAGTACATTTTTAAAGAATATAATAAATTCTGAAAGTTAGAAATGAATAGGATCTAAAGATATTGTACAGACGTTTTAATGCCTGTCAAACTGTAATATACATAAGACTGATATTCAGAATTTTGTGTCACATTGATAAATTATTTATTTAATTTTACGTTTATTGCTTGATAGAAAAAATGTATCTAGAATAGGAAATCAATGACTTAATAGTTATTATTCCTAGGGCATGTCTTAGAAATTCTGAATTGATTTAAAATTTAATAGAAAAATATTACATGGTTATTAGTATAAGTGGTATATAGATATGACAAACACTGTCAGGGTAGTCAGGGAATACCAAATTTTGAGGATTATTGCCAAGCTACCTATTAAATATTTTGTAATAATTTTAAAATATCAGAAGTCATACTAGTTGTTTTAGTTACCTAAGATCATCTCAACAAAAAAAGGCCACATTAAATGATCAATTTAACCACATAATCTTTTAACAACTGCATTCCTTTTTCTAAGTGCATCAAGTTCACAGTTCGTTCATAAGTCAAGTTTTTTGTTGTAATCTTTATATTTTCTTTATGCAATCTTTATATTATCAACAAATGTTGACCTCAAGAGCAATCTTCAGATTACTCTTTTTCCCTAAAATCTTGGCTTGAGATAATCACAGAAAGAAAGCACAGGCTATATTTAAATCGTGTGTGTCTTGGGACACCTGAATGGCTCATTTGGTTAACTGTCTCCCTTCAGCTTAGGTCATGATTCCAGGGTTTTGGGATTAAGCCTCGCATCAAGCTCCCTATTCAATGGAGGGTCTGCTTCTCCCTTTCTCTCCTCTGTTTCTCCACCTGCTTGTGCTCACACATGCTTTTTCTCTCTCTCAAATAAGTTAATAAAATCTTAAAAACCAATCAATCAGTCTATTGTGTCTTCACCATGGTACTTCCTTCATATAACGATAGAAACAGGGTCTGCCATATATGCAACCAAATAACATTTTTGGACCAAGGAATGACATCTTTCTTTAGAAACATGTCCTGGAACCATTTTGTTGTAGACTCTTGTTTATGATTATTTTATAAATAAGTCAGGAGTAGTTTGGCAAAAGTTCCCAAGCAAGTATTTAGTGAAATATTGCTTATAATAAGTAGCTAAGAGTTTTGCATCATTGTCTTATTATTTTGTTTGTTTTTTAGAAATCTTTTCTTCTTATTGATGTCTATGTATGTTACTCAAATCCTGGTCCTTGGAACAGTTGTAGTATAATCACCTGTGGTGATAATCAAAATGCAGTTTCATGAACCACCCTTTAGCTGCTAAACTAGAATCTCTGTGGAAAGGACCTGGGAATCTTTACAATTTCCTCAGGAAGTTCTAAATTACACTGAAAATGAAGTATGAGAATCCAGGATACCTACAGGATATCCTTTTTTTTTTTTTTAAGATTTATTTATTTATTTATTTGAGAGACACAGCACCCATGTATGAGTGGGGGGAGAGCAGAGGGAGAGACTCTTCAAGCAGACTCCCTGCAAGCGTGGAACCCAACTCAGAGCTCCCTGCTGAGCATGGAGCCCAACTTGGAGCTCGAACCAGGACCCATGAGATCAAGACCTAAGCCAAAACCAAGAGTCAGGTGCTTAACTGACTGAGCCAAGCAGGCGCCCCATCCTACAGGATATTCTAATAGAGGTCATTATAATGATAGTTGACAGTATACTTCTTAAGAGTTCTTTTTTTTTGTTTTGTTTTTATAAAGTTCCTGTTTATATAGAACAATACAGTTTGCAGATGCTTATGTACATACTCAGAAGTATTTTCTATTTAAGAAGTTTTGCCATGCTTACTGTTTGCATTGTCAAGGCATGGGAATGATCAACTTTATTTTTTCATTGTATCACTCGGGATCCAGATGACACACACAAATTTTAGTAACTCAGTTTATTTACAAAAAATAATTTCACAAGTTTTGGTGGTATATAGGAGAATCATAATGAATAATTCTCAAACTTAGGTTAATATCAGTACAACTACTGTCACTTCTGGGTCCAAAAGTTAGAGAGGAGGGAAAGACTTAGAATTCTTAAGATAAAAGAGTTCTGTCAAACACACCACTTTGGGGAAAGCAGTGACATTTTGTGAAGGGATACAACAAGCACAAGTTAGGCTCATATGGTGAGAATCAGGGAACTGTATTCCTTGACCTCTCTCTCCTCAATCCCTCCAAACTTCTGCCATGATTCCTCATTGTATGAACCCAAAAGACAGGAGACGTGTAAGCTCACTGATGTGATTTTTACAGTCCAGGTAACCTGAAGAAGGATAGGATAGGGGAGGGTGGCTCTGGAAGGACACAAGGACACAAAATATATCTAGTATATTTAATCTCATTTTATGCAGGTATCATTGCTTTCTACTCCTGAGTTGTTTGATGATGATAATATGTCTGAAATTGTGTTTTATATTATGTGACATGATTTGTTATGAAATAGTGTTATGTGAAATGCTTATATCTAATATAGGGCTGCTATAATTTGCATGTATTTGTGTTTAAATGTATGTTTATATGTCAGTATAATAAAGATGTGATGTGTATGTAACCATATATAAAGAAAGGAAAAAAATCTCCTCTCCCTATAGGCACTTTCTCATTGAAGTATCATCTAGGTTTCCATATTTTCTTTTCATACTTACTGGTTTAATTTTTCTTAATGTATATATCTCCTTTAGTAAATTTCAAACATAATACTCCTACTTTTTCTCCTTTACATTTAAACATATATACAATCAAATATAAGGTATATATATTCTGCATTGATTTTATTTTTGATTTACACAAACACACATGCATACATATCTGGTATATATTTATTCATGTGATTGCTTTGATATTCTTATTTATTTCCAATGTAAGTCATGTAATAAATGAATTGGTAGTTATTTCTAATGACATTAACTTTTGTAAAATAGTTTGTGGATTAATATACACACATTTCAATTTTGTTTGCTTTCTAGGTTAATTGGAAGATTGTACAATTAATTTTTAATGGTGGCTTTATTTCAACAATCATTCATTACTTCTATTTGCACTCTTTGTTCACAGGGGACTTAATATAATTTACCTAATCCAAATATACCTCCTTATTGCATTTAATACGTTATGACTCTTGTCTCCCTATCAGTTGAATCAGGAATGTAGGGAATGTTGGCTTTAACACTAGAAAGCCTAAGTGACTTTTCAATTGCTCCAAATAGAGAAGAGTATTTCCCTTAGACCATTGCTACTTGTTCCTGGCTTATGATTAGACCATCTCTCCCACTTTTCTTTTTTTTTTTTTTTTGTATTTCTTTTTAGCCTTTGTAGAAAATAAAATGGAGGGGCGCCTGGTTGGCTCAGTGGGTTAAAGCCTCTGCTTTCGGCTCAGGTCATGATCTCAGGGTCCTGGGATTGAGCCCTGCATCGGGCTCTCTGCTCAGCAGGGAGCCTGCTTCTCTCTCTCTCTCTGCCTGCCTCTCTGCCTACTTGTGATCTCTCTCTCCATCAAATAAATAAATACATAAAAATCTTAAAAAAAATTTTAGAATAGCATAGAATTACAGCTATTTCTGGTGTAGATATATTCATGCTTGAAAGTATAACTTATCATTTTCACTGTCTTTAAAAAAAGATTTTTTTCAGTTTAGAATTTTTCTAAAGTAGTGAAAGAGGAAGATAATTATAGAGAATTAGTATTTAAATATAAATATAATGAAAATCTAATGAAGAGATAAGATATTTATTTGATTAGTGTTAGGATAGTACTGGTAAACTCAAATGTCTTTTAGAATAGAGACAACTCAGAAGGAAGCATGTCATAAATAATTTCACACTATTTAACTTTTAGGTATTGATCTCTTGGTGAATTAACCTTGGCTCATGTTCAGATTTCTCAGAAGAAAAGTTCAAAAATAGTTTTGTAATACAATGGTACAGTAGTACTTAAAACATACTGTGAGATCGATTTTTGAACTTCTTTTTCCACTGTCCTAACAACAACAAATAATGTGGAGACTATGTATGTGTCAGCATAGGGCATATATGGAATATCTCTATACCTTCATTCCAATTTTGCTGTGAACTTAAAACTGTTCTAAAAATAGTCTCCAAGATTAAAAAAGGTAAATGTTTATTTAAAAATTTAAAAATATGTAGTTACAATAAGATCATAGATTTTTTTTTCTCTCATAGGACTAGATAGGAATGGAAATAGATAGTTGGAAGCCAGGTAGTAGCCTTGGATCTGCTATCCTCTGGGTCTAAAATGGGCAAATGTATGGGAGTCTGATTCTTGTAGTAATATTAATAAAAATAACTGAAAAAGTACTGGGTTCATGGTACTATGCAATAAATTTTATATATTTGTATACCCTGAAATTTTATATAATTGTTTATTGATTCCAGGAGATTTTTGTCATTGTTGTTTTTGCTTCTTTGGGATACTCGTCATAGACAGAAAATATATATGAACAAAGAAAGTTTTATTTCTTCATTTCCTATATGTGTGTGTGTATATATATATATATATTTTTTTTTTTCCTTTCCTTATCTTATTGCATTATCTGGGACTGCCAGTATAATGTTATATAGGGTTAGTGGAAGGAGACATCCTTGTCTTGTTCTTGATTTTAGCTGGAAACATTGTAATTTGTTACTATTGACTGTGATGATATTTGTAGTTTTTCACAGATGTTTTTTATCAAGTTGAGGAATGTAACTTCTATTCCTGGATTGGTAAGAGTTGTTTTGTTTTGTTTTTTTAAATCATGACTGAATGTTTGATTTTTGTCAAAAATCTATTCATTTTGTCTGAATCTATTGAAGTGACCATGTAATTTTTCTTATTTAGCTTTTTGATGAGATTGTTTGGATTAATTGATTTTTGAATATTTAACTAGCCTTGTATACCTGGAATAAAACCTAATAGGTCATGTTGCGTAATAATTTTTATACATTTATGGATTCCATTTTCTAATATTTTGTTTTAGATTTTTTGTATGTATGCTCATGAAAGATATAGGCCTACATTTTTTCTTTCTAGCATTCTTTCTGGTTTTGGTATTAAAGTAATGCGGCTTTATAGGGTTAGTTATAGTATTCACTGTGCTTCTATTTAATGGACGAATTTGTAGAGCACTGGTATAATTTCTTCCTTAAACATGTGGTAAAATTAACCAGTGAACCCACCTGGGCTTGGTGCTTTCTGGTTAAGAATGTTATTATTAATTCATTTATTTAATAAATGTGCGCCTATTTAGTTGGTAGAGCATGAGACTCTTGATCTCAGGGTCATGAGCTGGGGCCCCATGTTGGTCATAGAGACTACTTAAATAACAATAACCTATTCAAATTATCTATTTCTCCTTGTGTGAGTTTGGGTAGATTGTGTCTTTTAAGGAATTGGTCCATTTTAGGTAGATTGTCAGATCTGTGGATACAGAGTTGTTATAGTATGCTTTTTAAATACCTTCTGCAGAGATTACTGGATATAAAAACTATGGACAATTTTCACTTGAGTTCCGTTTGATTAGCATACAGAAAAATTTTGGATAATTTTCTTTTCATAATATCCTAAAAAATAAGGAATAAAATTATTTTCAAGCCCTTGATAAGCTAAAAGACTAGGCATAAATTATAATTTTTAATGAAAAAATACTTTTAAATAACACCTGATCTGCAACAAAACAAAGTTTAACTTTTAGTTCACTGCATCATTAGTGGTAAAAGGGATGATGAAACTCATGTTGCATATTTCAGATATATATTATATTGCCAATTAAGATCCATAAAAATATCTTAATATCAAAAATAATAATATTCAAAATATAATATGCTATTTTAGTATACCTTTGAAAGTCAGATCACACTTCAAATATTATCAGATCTAGATGATAAAGATTCACAGAATTACATAATGGAAAAATTTTTGTTGTAGAATCAGATATGGACCTCTACTTCAGATCAAGACAGTAAACAAAGTAATAGACTTAACCTTCTGCTTTAAACAAAATAGAAGAACAAGAAAAATACAGTCCACCTTGTATGTAATATATTACAAAACCAGCATTAAATGCCCATAAATTCTCAGAGAAAGAAATAAAACATGATTGATTAGATGCAGTTTTCAAAAGAAAGAGGTAAAAATTCAACTAAAAGAGTATTGGAGGGGAAAGTGATGCAGAGTTGGAAATATCCAGATATCTCAAGAGAGGGCCCCTAGAATCTTGACTTGAATATTGATCTGTACATGCGGGCAAAGTGTCTAAGGTCCAGGAAGAGACCATTAGAAAGGAATAGTACAGAGCTCAGGGAGTCGGGAGTAAATTGTATTGTCACAAGGTAGATGAGAAAGACATTAAAGTGCACAGGGCATGAGATAAAACATTTAGAGAGGTGTGTCTTTAGTAATAGCTAAATTGACCCTAGATTATAAGCTTTTCTAGATCTACACTAAACAAAATTTATAAAGAAACTTGGAAAGCATGTTATGGATTTAAAGTGTTTAAAGGCATATCCAAACTTCACTACTTAACGGAATTACAACAAAATTCAGGTAGCAGATATATAAAATTCATAGTCTATCATCTTATCAAAATTTATTAGTCACAAAAAGGAGGGAATATGGCCAGTGATCTAGAGATAAATACATTTGTAAGGATAAACATGCAGCAAATTGATGTTGCAAACTGGGAGAGGAAGTCAGTTATTGTGAATAGGCTACAAATGTTTAAGAAGGTAGAGGGAACTAGTACTACAATGAGAATAAAACAGATAATATAAAAATGAACTCTAATATTCATACTGATTTCCTCACTTCTAATTATTATTGATAGAGGGGTGGTGTGTGCTCTGATTATTTTATAGGCTGTATACTACATATATTGCTACATATATATTGATACTCTATTATTCAGTACAGAAATATTTGGGATTTTATGTCTTACTTAATTGACCACTTTATCATTGGGAAATGACATCCTCATTTCTTATGACATTTTTTTGCTTTGAAATCAGTTATTCTGATATTAATATAGCCATTTCAGTTTCCTTGCTTGAATAATGTTAGCAGGTTATATTGTCCCATATTTTTATATTTTTTTACTTTTTTTAATTAATATATAATGTATTATTAGCCCCAGGGGTACAGGTCTGTGAATCATCAGGCTTACACACTTCCCAGCACTCACCATAGCACATACCCTCCCCAATATCCATAACCGAACCACCTCCTCCCTACCCTCTTCCCCCAACAACCCTCAGTTTGTTTTGTGAGATTGAGTGTCTTACAGTTTGTCTCCTTCCCAATCCCATCTTGTTTCATTTTTTCCTTCCCTACTCCCAAACCCCCGACTTTGCCTCTCAAATTCCTCATATCAGGGAGATCATGTGATAATTGTCTTTCTCTGTTTGACTTATTTCATTCAGCATAATACCCTCTAGTTCCATCCACATCATTGCTAATGACAAGTTTCATTTCTTTCGATGGCTGCATATTATTCCATTGTATATATATACCACTTCTTCTTTATCCAGTCATCTGTTGATGGACATCTACGCCCTTTACATAGTTTGGCTATTGTGGACATTGCTGCTATAAATATTGGGGTGCACGTGCCCCTTCGGATCACTACATTTGTATCTTTAGGGCAAATACCCAATAGTGTGGTTGCTGGGTCATAAGGTCGCTCTATTTTCAACTTTTTGAGGAACCTCCATGCTGTTTTCCGTAGTGGCTGCACCAGCTTGCTTTCCCACCAAAAGTATAGGAGGGTTCCCCTTTCTCCACATCCTGACCAGCATCTGTCATTTCCTAACTTGTTAATTTTAGCCATTCTGACTGGTGTGAGGTGATTTCTCATTGTGGTATTGATATGTAATTCCCTGATGCCAAGTGAAGTGGAGCACTTTTTCATGTGTCTGTTGGTCATTTGGATGTCTTCTTTGCAGAAGTCCCTGTTCATGGCCTCTGCCCATTTCTTGATTGGATTATTTGTTCTTTGTATGTTGAGTTTGATAAGTTCTTTATAGATTTTGGATACTAGCCATTTGTCTGATATGTCATTTGTGAATATCTTCTCCCATTCTGTCAGTTGTCTTTTGGTTTTGTTGACTGTTTCCTTTGCTGTACAAAAGCTTTTGATCTTGATGAAGTTGCAATAGTTCATTTTTGCCCTTGCTTTCCTTGCCTTTGGCAATGTACCTAGGAAGAATTTGCTGCAGCTGAGGTCGAAGAGGTTGCTACCTGTGTTCTCCTCAAGGATTTGATAGATTCCTTTCTCACATTGAGGTCTTTCATCCATTTTGAGTCTCTTTTTATGTATGGCGTACAGAAATGGTCCAGTTCCATTCTTTTGCATGTGGCTGTATGATTTTCCCAACACCAATTTTTGAAGAGATTGTCGTTTTTCCATTGGACAATGATTCCTTCATTGTCGAAGATTAGTTGACCATAGAGTTAAGGGTCCATTTCTGGGCTCTATATTCTGTTCCTTTGATCCAAATGTCTGATTTTGTGAGTACCATCCTTTCTTAATGATGATAGCTTTGTAATAGAGCTTGGAGTCTGGAATTGTGATGGCACCAACTTTGGCTTTCTTTTTCTGCATTCCTCTAGCTATTCGAGGTCTTTTCTGATTCCATACAAATATTACGATTATTTGTTCCATTTCTTGGGAAAAAAATGGGTGGAATTTTGATAGGGATCGCATTAAATGTGTAGATTGCTTTAGGTAGCATATATATTTTCACAATATTTTTTCTTCCAATCCAGGAGCATGGGAACATTTTTCCATTTCCTTGTTTTTTTCTCAATTTCTTTCATGAGTACTTTATAGTTTTCTGAGTATAGATTCTTTGCCTCTTTGGTTAGGTTTATTCCTAGGTATCATATGGTTTTGGGTGCAATTGTAAATGGGATTGACTCCTTAATTTATCTTTCTTCTGTCTTGTTTTTGGTGTAGAGAAATACAACTGATTTCTGTGCATTGATTTTGTATCCTGACACTTTACTGAATTCCTGTACAAGTTCTAGCAGTTTTGGAGTGGAGCCTTTTGGGTTTTCCACATAAAGTATCATATCATCCTGCAAAGAGTGATAGTTTGAGTTCTTCTTTGCCAATTTGGATGCCTTTAATTTCTTTTTGTTGTCTGATTGCTGAGGCTAGGACTTCTAGTACTATGTTGAATAGCAGTGGTGATAATGGGGGACATCCCTGCCATGTTCCTGACCTTAGCGGAAAAGCTTTCAGTTTTTCTCCATTGAGAATGATATTTGCTGTGGGTTTTTCATAGATGGCTTTGATGATATTGAGGAATGTACTCTCTATCCCTATACTTTGAAGAGTTTTGATCAAGAAAGGATGCTGTACTTTGTCAGATGCTTTTTTAGCATCTATTGAGAGTATCATATGGTTCTTGTTCTTTTTTTTATGAATGTATTGTATCACATTGATTTGTGCATGTTGAACCAAACTTGCAGCCCAGGAATAAATCCCACTTGGTCGTGGTGAATAATCCTTTTAATGTACTGATGGATCCTATTGGCTAGTATTTTGGTGAGAATTTTCACATCTGTGTTCATCAAGGATATTGGTCTGTAATTCTCTTTTTTGATGGGGTCTCTGTTTGGTTTTGGGATCAAGGTGATCCTGGCCTCATAAAATGAGTTTGGAAGTTCTCCTTCCATTTCTATTTTTTGGAACAGTTTCAGGAGAATGGGAATTAATTCTTCTTTAAATGTTTGGTAGAATTCCCCTGGGAAGCCATCTGGCCTTGGGCTCTTGTTTGTTGGGACATTTTTGATGACTGCTTCAATCTCCTTACTGGTTATGGGTCTGTTCAGGTTTTCTATTTCTTCCTGGTTCAGTTTTGGTAATATATACGTTTTTAGGAATGCATCCATTTCTTCCAGATTGTCAAATTTGCTAGCGTATAGTTGCTCATAATATTTTCCAATGATTGTTTGTATTTCTTTGGTGTTGGTTGTGATCTCTCCTCTTTCATTCATGATTTTATAAATTTGGGTCCTTTCTCTTTTCTTTTGGATAAGTCTGGTCAGGGGATTATCAATCCTATTAATTCTTTCAAAGAATCAATTCCTACTTTTGTTGATTTGTTCTGATTTTTTGTTTTATGTTTTTGTCTTTGTTTTTGATTTTGGTTTCTGTTTCATTGATTTCTTCTCTTATCTTTATTATTTCTCTTCTCCTGTTTGGTTTAGGCTTTCTTTGTTGTGCTTTCTCCAGCTCCTTTAGGTGTAGGGTTAGGTTGTGTATTTGAGACGTTTCTTGTTTCTTGAGAAAGGCTTGTATCACTACTTTCCTCTCAGGACCGCCATCGCTGTGTCCCACAGATTTTGAGCAGTTGTGGTTTTTATTGTCTTAGTTTTTCCATGAATTTTTTTCAATTCTTCTTTAATTCCTGGTTGACCCATTCATTCTTTAGTAGGGTGCTCTTTATCCTCCATGTATTTGGGTTCTTTACAAATTTCCTCTTGCGATTGAGTTCTAGCTTCAGAGTATTGCAGTCTGAAAATATGCAGGGAATGATCCCAATCTTTTGGTACCAGTTGAGACCTGAATTCTGACCCAAGATGTGATCTATTCAGGAGAGTGTTCCATGTGCATTAGAGAAGAATGTATATTCTGTTGCTTTGGGATGAAATGTTCTGAATATATCTGTGATGTCCATCTGGTCCAGTGTGTCATTTAAGGCCTTTATTTCCTTGTTGATCTTTGCTTGGATGATCTGTTCATTTTAGTGAGGGGGGGTTTGTTAAAATCCCCTACTATTGTATTATTGTCATTGTGTTTATTTGATTTTTTTATTAATTGGTTTATATAGTTGGCTGCTCCCACGTTAGGGGCATAGATATTTAAAATTGTTAGATCTTGTTGCACAGACCCTTTGAGTATGATATAGTGTCCTTCCTCATCTCTTATTATAGTCTTTGGCTTAAAATCTAATTGATCTGATATAAGGATTGCCACCCCAGCTTTCTTCTGATGTCCATTAGCATGGCAAACTGTTTTCCACCCCCTCACTTTGAATCTGGAGGTGTCTTTGGGTCTAAAATGAGTTTATTGTAGGCAGCATATTGATGAGTTTTGTTTTTTTATCCATTCTGTTACCCTGTGTCTTTTGATTCGGGCACTTAGCCCATTAACATTCAGGGTAACTATTGAAAGATATGAATTTAGTGCCATTGTATTGTGTCTGTTCCTTTCTGGTCTACTACTTTTAGGCTCTCTCCTTGCTTACAGGATCCTTTTCAATATTTCCTGTAGGGCTGGTTTGGTGTTTACAAAGTCTTTTAGTTTTTGTTTGTCCTGGAGGCTCTTTATCTCTCCTTCTATTTTCAATGATAGCCTAGCTTGATATAGTATTCTTGGCTGCATGTTTTTCTCTTTTAGTGCTCTGAATATATCATGCCAGTTTTTTCTGGCCTGCCAGGTCTCTGTGGGTAAGTCTGCTGCCAACCTAGTAATTTTAGTATTGTATGTTACAGACTTCTTGTCTTGGGCTGCTTTCAGGATTTTCTCTTTCTCAGTAAGACTTGTAAGTTTTACTATTAGATGATGGGGTGTGGACCTATTCTTATTGATTTTCAGGGTGGTTGTCTGTGCCTCCTGGATCTTGATGCTTGTTTCCTTTGCCATATTGGGGAAATTCTCTGTAATTCTCTCCAGTATACCTTCTGCCTCACTCTCTCTTTCTTCTTCTTCTGGAATCCCAATTATTCTAATGTTTCGCCTTATGGTATCACTTATCTCTCGAATTCTTCCCTCGTGGTCCAGTAGTTGATATTTTACCAATGTCCATATTGATTAGGTCCCTAGTCTTATTACTTACTCTTGTTCTTTTTTTTGTGATGAGTTTTTCCGCCTTGTCATTTTATCCAAATAAGAATTTATGAGTGAGAGAATAAAATACTAAAAGGGTGGCAAAGTCCCCAGAAAAATGTACAGTAACCAAATCAGAAGAGACCCCAAATCAGGGGGAGAATAAAGGGGGTTAAAAGAAGATTTAAAAAAAAAACTGGTGAATAGAACAGAACAGAGCCGCCCACTTGATTTTGGGTGTATTTTGGTTTCTTAGAAGAAACTACCTTCCAAAATTTTAAAGAAAGAAAAACTTAAATATAAACAAAAATTAGGGTAAACATGATGAAGGGATGAAAAATGACTATAAAGATGAAAATTTTTAAAAATTCTAAAAAAGGAACTGATAAGTTGGTTGGAAAAAGAAAGGAAAAGAAAGTGGAGGAAATTTGCTCAGGTTGGAGACTAGAACAAAGCCCTGTGCTGGATTTAGGCTATATTTTGATGTATTAGAAGAAATTGTATCCAAAAAATTTTTTAGAAGAAAAACCCTATATGTATACAAAAAAATAAAGTTAGAGACAATAAAGGATAAAATATGACTATAATAATGAAGGTTTAAAAGATTTTTTTAAAAGAAAGATATTGTTAAGATAAACTAGTTTAAAAACGTTAAAAGAAGAAAGAGGAAAATTTAAAAAATAAGAATAAGAAAAAATTTTTTTTAATTTAATTAACTTTGCAAGACTAAAGAATCATGGGAAGAAAGCCATGAATTCTATGCTTTGCTTTCCCCTCCTCTAGAATTCCACTGTTCTCCTTGATCTGTGAGCTTGGTCTTAGCTGGATGTTCTTGCTTATCTTCTGGGGGAAGGGCCTATTGTAATGATTCTCAAATGTCTTTGCCTGAGGTGGAATTGCACCACCCTTGCCAGGGACCAGGCTAACTAATCTCTTTAGGTTCGCTTTCAGGATCTGTTGTTCCCTGAGCGCTTTCCATAGAGCTCTGGAGGATGCGAATGAAAATGGTGGCCTCCCGGTCTCCAGCCTGGAAAATCTGAGAACTCTGGGCCCCACTCCTCAGTGTGCCCTTGGAGTAAAGTGCTCAGTCTCTCCCATCTCCCTGGTCTCCAGCCACACTCCAAGCTCACCCAGCCTGTGACTTAGCGTTTTTGTCTCTGGCACACAGCCCTGTTTGGAGTCTTGAAACCCAGAAAATTCCTGCCTCCAGAGATGGAAGGTGGGTTTCCCCAGATCTCCCACTTGTGGGGTCCCTGTTCAAAGAGCAGTGGCCTACCTATGCCACAGATCACAGTTTAAGGTAACCCCCGAGCTGAGTGCTCACTCCTCAGCTCCATCTCTGTAGCCAGCTTTCCCACTCTGACACCTGCAAGTTCTGCTACACTCAGACACCCCATATCCTTCTGTGACCCCGTGGGACCTGAGATCACACTGTCCCCTTGAGGGCTCCAACCCCACATGGCCTCTGGAGCAATGTCCCTCAGTGGAGCAGACTTAAAAGTTCAAATTTTGTGTTCTGTTGCTCCACCAATTGCCAGGAGCACCTCCCCAACCACCCCACCACCCCACAGTCCATCTTCCCACCACTTTGGATTCACTTCTCTGCCCATCCTACCTTTCAGAAAGTGGTTGATTTTCTGTTCCTAGAATTGGTGCTCTTTTTCTCTTCAATCTCCTGTTGGGTTTATAGGTGTTTGGAATGGTTTGATAACTATCTAGCTGAACTCCTGCTACCTGCTGTCATCTCAGTCTGCTACTCCTCAGACATCTTGACTCCTCCCCTGCATATTTTTATTTTTAATAAATTTTATTCTTTATATTTAAGTTTTAGTAAGCAACATATATGTGGGTCTCACTTTCTTAACCAATTTGAAAAACATCCCCTGTTTGATTGGGTTGTTTGCTATTTACATCTAATGTGAATATTGATATGGCTTGATGTATATCTATAATCTTGATGTGGTTTTCTATTTGTCTCAACTTTTTTTCTTATTTTCCTGTTTTACTTTATTTTTCTGTTGGGTTTAAAACAATTTTCAAGTAAATAACTATAACTGATAAGAGAATTTGGAAGGCCAGAAGGATATATTTTCAATATATAAAAGTAAAAAATATGTGTACACACTATTAATGAACAATTGCAAGATAATATAAAAATTTAATGCCTTATAGTATAAGGTATTGATAACATATATAATAATTTGTATAATGCATTATAATGTATACTTACATATTATTTACTATTAGTAGTATGATATTATTATAATGTATATGGCTTATACAATAGTATCAAAAACATATTCTTATGATTAATTTTATGAATATGTGCAAAATTTCTAGGATGAAATTATATATTTTATATGTACATATGGAATTTTATATATATATGGAATTTGCATATATATGTGGAACTTGTAGATATAAATTATATATAAATATAATTCACATATAAAATATATAATTATACTTTATGATATGATTATATTAATAATATAAATTATATATTCATATTATATTCTATAAATCATGATTTATGTAGTTTTAAATTTATGAATATATTAAATATATGGAATTTTAAAAAGCCTAAATAGCTGGAAAAAATTATTAAAACTTAATAACACGATAAGATTTTAAAATGGGTAATATGTGTGGACCATTTTACTAAAAAAGAAAAGAAGCATTTAATAGCCATCATCATTTAAATAATTACAGGACAACAGCATTATACATCTACTAGAATTGCTAAAATTAAAATAGTAGGCAATACCATTTACTAGAGTCCTTCACTTGTTCAGTACTTTTTTTCCACACCATATTTTGTCTATACAGACATCGTAGTTATCAAGCTGTATATATCACTTTAACATTTTCACTTAAAATTAGCATCTATGATGTAGTTCATATTTAGAGGGGTTTTTCACATTAATGTAACATAAAGTATTGATATCTAATGTATAAGGTGAAAGACTGATAATTTTAATCACTGCCTTCTATTTATGTATTCATAAATTGAATTAATAAATACCTGTCAAACAACCACCATATACTAGGCTGTGTTCCAGCACTAAGAATTCATCAGTGAATACAGTGGACAAAATGACCCTGATCATATCAAGTTTAGAGTTTAGTTAGATGAGAGGGACAAAAGTAAAGCATGAACAGGTAAAAGGGAGTGGGGGGATGCTGCAATCTTGAATAGGGGTTTATAGAAAGCCTAACTAAGATGGAATTTGAAGGATAGTCAGAAGGAGAGGAGCTGATTAGTGTAGATGTTGAAGTCCCAGACAGAGCTTTCTACTGCTGAAAAATTTCAGGGACAAGTGATTGGTATTTAATAAATTTGTGATTGTTTAAATGTAGAAATTGAACATTTGTTTTTAATAACAATGTAATTTAATATATACATGTGCTACATTTATATTATAGATGGGGGGCTACTCTCATTGAACTACCATCTCATCCTTTTAATTATTTCAGTAGATTTGCCTATTTTAATTTTTATGTGGTAATCATGATCATTATTAATATGAATTTATTCTGAGGGCAGCTGAAGCAAAATCCCATGTGGTATATTTAAATTCTCTCATTTGTAAGTTCAAGTAGATGGTAAAAGTGGCCAACTATTCCATTAAACTGCTATAACCTAAGGCAATCTGTTCTGAAAATCACTGGGTTGTGATTTAACTACCAAAACAAAGGTGAAGACCTCTTAGTCACATTTCACTGGATACACATGAATAAATCTTAAGAATTAAGACTAACTTCTCTAACTGCTGAACCATAAATGGCTATAGTATAATAATAAAATGCCCAATATTCCATTTATAATCTCAGATGCAATAAATTTATGTCACTTAGTTATGTTTGCTGTGTAATGCATGTATTTTTAATACTATATCTTGTTTAGAAATTGGTTCTGCTGTAAATTCCTGAACCTTTATTCTACAAATTTTATATATTAGAACTTATCGTGAACTATCCATGATAAAATATTCCTCAGAATTTTTAAGTCCCAGCTTCAGGTATATATTGTAATAGTATTTTAAATGATATAATCTATATTTATATAATACAGTAACATGTTTCAAATAATGTATGCTTCATAGGATTTTCAGTTTTTACATATTGCACTATTTTGTAGAGGTGAAGTGAAAATGAATAATCGACTAATGTAAGCTAACCTAAATTTGTTATGTATGAACCTTTCCATTCTAAATTAAGTCTTTACAAGTGCTAGGATAACAGACAAATTTACCCTTTTCATCAGACTCTAATAATGGCTGAACACTAGGTTACTAAATGCTTTCTCTTCACTTCTAGGATTCTTGTTTGGGTTATTATAATTATTATTGCTGCTATTGCTGTTGGTGAGGGTGGTGGTAGTGGTATTTTGCTTCTTTTTAGGCTCTGTTAGAAGGCAGGAAGTTCCAGCTGGGCTCACCTACCTTTTTAGGTACTAAAAAAAAGTTAGCATGGAATGCAACCTGAAGATGTCAACAATATTTGACCCGAAGTATTTGTTTAAATACCTCATGTATTTAAATATCTTCATATTGCCAAGGTCCAAAGTCCCCTTTAACTCTCAGTGCATATGTATAATCAAAGAGAAAACTAATTTTCAAATCTTTTTTACTTCCTTTTAAAGAGAATACAATGCTAAAGTAACACAAAAGCTGTGCAGAACTAAGAATAAATAATAGAACAACTTTTTCTTAGGATTATAAGAGTAGCAAAGGGCAGTACAAAATCAATAATTTAACTTTGTCCAAAATGAGTGGAGAGAAGAATGGAAAAATAGAGATAAACATGAAAATAAATAATGACTATGGTCTGTTTTTAGAGACGAAAATATCATTTTAAGTATGTTTATTCTTTGAGTAATATGTTCACTTGGTAAAAAATTCAAAAATTATAAAAAAGTTGAAATGGAAAGTGGCCCTCCCTTATACCTAGTCACTCACTTTCCCTATCTGATGACCATCCAATGTTTTCTGTTTTCAGAAATACCCTATGGATGAACACCTAGTAGTGCAATTTCTGGGTGGTAAGGTAGTCCTATTTTTAACTTTTTGAGGAACCTCCAGGTTGTTACTTAAAGGATTCAAAAATATTAATTGGAAGGTGTACATACACCTCGATGTTTATAGTAACATTATCAACATTAGCCAACTTATTGAAAGAGCCCAACTGTCCATTGACTGATGAATAGATGAAGAAGAAGTGTACACATGTGTGTGTGTAAAACACAATGGAATATTACTCAGCCATCACAAAGAATGAACTCTTGTCATTTGCAATGACTTAGGTGGAGCTAGAAAGTATTACACCAAGAGAAATAAGCCAGTCAGAGAAAGATAAATGCCATATGATTTCACTCATGTGGAATTTAAGAAACAAAACAGGTGAACATAGGTGAAGGGG
The DNA here is from genome assembly GCA_004024625.1 of Mellivora capensis. Taxonomy (NCBI): domain Eukaryota; kingdom Metazoa; phylum Chordata; class Mammalia; order Carnivora; family Mustelidae; genus Mellivora; species Mellivora capensis. The sequence goes on along the minus strand of PISX010004966.1, from coordinate 91,871 downwards.
GAAAAAACAGAGAGGGAAGCAAACCATAAGAGACTCTTAACTAGAGAAAAAACTGAGGGTTGATGGAGGGAGGGGTTGGGGAATGGGCTAAATGGGTGATGGGTATAAAGGAAGGCAATTTTGAGGAGTCCTGGGTATTATATGTAAGTGATAAATCACTGAATTTACTTCTGAAACCAATATGACCCTATATATTAACTACCTAGAATTTAAATAAAAACTGAAAACAGACAACAACAACAAAAATGCCCTACACCTGTGCAATGATGTACACATATATTTTTTCTCTTTTTTAATTTAATTTTTTATAAACATATAATGTATTTTTATCCCCAGGTGTACAAGTCTGTGAAAAGCCAGGTTTACACACTTCACAGCACTCACCATAGCACATACCCTCCCCAATGTCCATAACCCCACCACCCTCTCCCGGCCCCCCTCCCCCCAGCAACCCTCAGTTTGTTTTGTGAGATTAGAGTCATTTATGGTTGGTCTCCCACCCAATCCCATCTTGTTTCACTTATTCTTTTCCTACCCCCCAAACCCACCCATGTTGCATCTCCACTTCCTCAGATCAGGGAGATCATGATAGTTGTCTTTCTCTGATTGACTTATTTCGCTAAGCATAATACCCTCTAGTTCCATCCATGTCATTGCAAATGGCAAGATTTCATTTCTTTCGATGGCTGCATAGTATTCCATTGTATATATATACCACTTCTTCTTTATCCAGTCATCTGTTGATGGACATCTAAGTTCTTTCCATAGTTTGGCTATTGTGGACATTGCTGCTATAAACATTCAGGTGCACGTGCCCCTTTGGATCACTACGTTTGTATCTTTAGGGTAAATACCCAGTAGTGCGATTCCTGGGTCATAGTGTAGCTCTATTTTCAACTTTTTGAGGAACCTCCATGCTGTTTTCCAGAGCGGTTGCACCAGCTTGCATTCCCACCAACAATGTAGGAGGGTTCCCCTTTCTCCACATCCTCGCCAGCATCTGTCATTTCCTGACTTACTAATTTTAGCCATTCTGACTGGTGTGAGGTGGTATCTCATTGTGGTGTTGATTTGTAGTTCCCTGAGGCTGAGTGATGTGGAGCATTTTTTCATGTGTCTGTTGGCCATCTGGATATCTTCTTTGCAGAAATGTCTGTTCATGTACTCTGCCCATTTCTTGATTGGATTATTTGTTCTTTGTGTGTTGAGTTTGCTAAGCTCTTTATAGATTTTGGACACTAGCCCTTTATCTGATATGTCATTTGCAAATATCTTCTGCCATTCTGTCAGTTGTCTTTTGTTTTTGTTAACTGTTTCCTTTGCTGTGCAAAAGCTTTTGATCTTGATGAAATCCCACTAGTTCATTTTTGCCCTTGCTTCCCTTGCCTTTGGCGATGTTCCTAGGAAGATGGTGCTGCGACTGAGGTCAAAGAGGTTGCTGCCTGCGTTCTCCTCAAGGATTTTGATGGATTCCTTTCACATTGAGGTCCTTCATCCATTTTGAGTCAATTTTTGTGTGTGGTGTAAGGAAATGGTCCAATTTCATTTTTTGCATGTGGCTGTCCAATGTTCCGAACACCATTTATTGAAGATACTGTCTTTTTTCCATTGGACATTCTTTCCTGATTTGTCGAAGATTAGTTGACCATAGAGTTGAGGTTCTGTCGCAGCTGGCGCGACACCATGACCAGGGTCGGGAGGGTAAGAAGATGATTAAAAGAAAGACGCAAAGAGATGGGGACAGGAAGGACACAGAGGAGGTTGTCCAAACAGTGTCACTTTATTCAGGGAACTACCAGAGTATATATAACATTTCGGGTAGAAAGGAACAAAGAAGTAATTAATCATAGTCAACTCAATACTATTACAGCTGGTTCTCATCACATTGCTATTGATCTTTAGATCTAAGGAACATATTGGTATCAGCTATCAATCATGCATGACATATAGATAGTTACTTGATACTTCAAAGGATAGGGTAAAAAATAGCAGATGTGGTTATGACTCGTGCAACTAAATCATGACCTACGCAGGACCTTTGCGTACATCAATGTCTACGCAAAGCCCTTGTTCTTAACCGGTCTACTGTGGGAAATCATGTAGGCAAGCACAAGGCACATAGTTCAGACCCTTTCTCAGTGCTACTAAACTTTTCCAGCCTTTAGGTCAATTAACCCTTAGAGACTTCCAAAGAGACACAAGTCAGGGCCTGGTTTAGCTCTAGTCTCCAGCCTTTACATGGCTTCCCACAAGGTTCTATTTCTGGGTTCTCTATTCTGTTCCATTGATCTATGTGTCTGTTTTTGTGCCAATACCATACTAACTTGATGATGACAGCTTTGTAATAGAGCTTTAAGTCCGGAATTGTGATGCCACCAACTTTGGCTTTCTTCTTCAATATTCCTTTGGCTATTCAAGGTCTTCTCTGGTTCCATATAAATTTTAGAATTATTTGTTCCATTTCTTGGAAAAAAATGGGTGGGATTTTGATAGCGATTGCATCAAATGTGTAGATTGCTTTAGGTAGCATATATATTTTCACAATATTTGTTCTTCCAATCCAAGAGCATGGGAACATTTTTCCATTTCTTTGTGCCTTCCTCAATTTCTTTCATGAGTACTTTATAGTTTTCTGAGTATAGATTCTTTGCCTCTTTGGTTAGGTTTATTCCTAGGTATCTTATGGTTTGGGGTGCAATTGTAAATGGCATTGACTCCTTAATTTCTCTTTCTTCTGTCTTGTTGTTGGTGTCGAGAAATGCAACTGATTTCTGTGCATTGATTTTATATCCTGACACTCTACTAAATTCCTGTACAAGTTCTAGCAGTTTTGGAATGGAGTCTTTTGGGTTTTCCACATATAGTATCATATCATCTGCAAAGAGTGAGAGTTTGACTTCTTCCTTGCCGATTTGGATGCCTTTGATTTCTTTTTGTTGTCTGATTGCTGAGGCTAGGACTTCTAGTACTATGTTGAATAGCAGTGGTGATAATGGACATCCCTGCCGTGTTCCTGACCTTAGCGGAAAAGCGTTCAGTTTTTCTCTATTGAGGATGATATTTGTGGTGGCTTTTTCATAGATGGCTTTGATAATATTGAGGTATGTGCCCTCTATCCCAACACTTTGAAGAGTTTTGATCAGGAAGGGATGCTGTACTTTGTCCAATGCTTTTTTCAGCATCTATTGAGAGTATCATATGGTTCTTGTTCTTTCCTTTATTAATGTGTTGTATCACATTGATTGATTTGTGGATGTTGAACCAAACTTGCAACCCAGGAATAAATCCCACTTGGTCATGGTGAATAATCCATTTAATGTACTTTTGGATCCTATTGGCTAGTATTTTGGTGAGAATTTTCACATCTGTGTTCATCAAGGATATGTTCTGTAATTCTCTTTTTTGGTGGGATCCTTGTCTGGTTTTGGAATCAAGGTGATGCTGGCCACATAAAATGAGTTTGGAAGTTTTCCTTCCATTTCTATTTTTGGAACCGTTTCAGGAGAATGGGAATTAATTCTTCTTTAAATGTTTGGTAGAATTCCCCTGGGAAGCCGTCTGGCCCTGGGCTTTTGTTTGTCTGGAGATTTCTGAGGACTGTTTCAATCTCCTTACTGGTTATGGGTCTGTTCAGGTTTTCTATTTCTTCCTGGTTCAGTTGTGGTAGTTTATATGTCTGCGCTCTGAGCTCACCCAGCCTGTGACCGGTTCAATGTAACCCCGAGCTGAGAGCTCATTCCTTGACTATGTCTCTGTAGCCCACTTCCCCTTTCTAATACCTGCAAGCTCTGTGACACTCAGACCCCGATCTTCTGTGACCCTGCAGGACCTGGGGCCATGGTGACCCCGCGTGGGCTTCACCCCAGTTTATCCTCTGGAGTGATGTCCTTCAGTGGAGCAGACTTTTAAAATTCCTGATTTAGTGCTCCGTTGTTCTACTGTTTGCCAGGAGCCGGCCCCTCCCCCCGCAGTCTACCTGTTGCTTTGTATTCAATTCTCCACTGGTCCTATCTTTCAGAAAGTGGTCGATTTTCAGTTTCTAGAATTGCTGATCTCCTCTTCGATCTCCTCTGTGGGTCGGTGGGTGTTTCTCGCTTCCTCCTCTTTCTTGCCCGTTCCCAACAGCTGGAAGGTAACCACTGAAGGGACTGGAAAGGCGGTGGCAGGGACAAGGGCAGCATCTGCTGCAGCAGCCTCTGGCCAAGGTGCGGTATGTACACATATATTTTTATTTTCCTATTCAAGTGGTAGCATGTTGTGCATATTATAGTTTTTTTACAATTTATATCTTATGGATCATCCTATATCACTACAGAAATAACTTGTATTTTAGAAGCATTTATATATGTTTTTGCATTTTATAGCTTGTTTAATATTATATTGTTGACTTTTTGCGTATTAAAGAAACTTGCATATATTAAATAAATCAGTCTTTTATTTGTTATATGAGTTGAAACCTTTTTCCTAGTTACTATAAACCGTTTTCCCAGACAGAATTGCCTTACTGTTTGGTTGGTCAAAATTATTAATATACATTATTTTACTATTTTGCATAGCATATTTAGAAAAGCCTTTTTCATCCTAATAATAATAATGACAGCAAAATATCTTGTGAGTTATGTTTGCACATTTAGAGTCTTTTTATATAGTGTACGTTAAAAGTGGAATTAATTTTGTGTAAGTTTTGTCAATTTCTTTTTTAGATATATTTGAATTTATCCCCAAACAATTTACTTATGATCTTCCTTTTGTCACCGTATTTTAAATGTCTTCTAATGTATAATAAATCTCACATTTATTTGGGTATATTTTTCTGGCTTTCTACTCTTTTTCATTGTTCTTTTCACCTATGTGTTATTAATCACTACAGTGTAGCTCTTAAATGTATTTTAATTTCTTGAAAAGGTAGGCTTGTATCACTTTATTATTAATTTTTTGAAAAAACATATTATCCAATATTACATTTTAACTTATTCACCTAGATTTTTTTAAAATAAATCTGATTAGTTTTAAAAACTTGTGATAATCAGTTTATAGTTTTACCTAAGTAGATTTGCTATGACATTGTCTTTCTGTTCATACTTGGAATCCTTTCCATTATTTTCCACATTTGGAGTGGGGGATCAGTAATGAGACAAATTTTATGCTTTAATATTTTGCTTATTTGGTCTTACACATACTAGTTTTAAGAATTATTATTGTAAATGAGTGTTTTTTCATATTATGTCTTTTAAATGGTTGATTTCTGTAGACATAATGAGACTATATTAAAATATTATTTATATTAACTACTTTGTTTTATATATTTTATTTTAGTTAATTTTCTTGAGTTTTCAAATAGCACAGCCAGTATCAAGACCTTTTAGGGAATATAGGAAGACATATTCATCCAGGTATAGGCTCAAGTGTGTCTAAGAACCAATCATCATATGGCTGGGAGTGACACATCTTGTATATAGCATGAGCAGGATGAGAAGTCACAGGAAAAACTGAACTAACAGATATCCAGACATCCTTGTCTTGGCAATTTTAAGCAATATGAAATAAAGATACATTAATGTATGTAACACTAAATTTGTTCTTGTATTTTATTATGCAATCTTGAGGATTTTTTTTAGGAACTAAGAACAGACTTGTTTGACACATTATTCTTCTTGAAAAAATCCTTATTTTAGAAAATATATATTTAATTTTAATATTTAAATTAGTATGAGATATCGGCCCCCAGGTGGCTTAGTCAGTTGAGTGTCTGTCCTGGGATCGAGCCCTGAGACTGGCTCCCTGCTCAGCATGCAGTCAGCTTCTCCCACTGCCCTTTTCTCCACTCATGCTCCCTCCCTCTCACTCTTTCTTTCTCTCTCTCTCTCTCTAATAAATTAAATCTTTAAATAATGATTATGAAATATATAGAATGGTATTTCATTAGTGATTACACTTTAAAATGACTTTCAAATGGGATTTTAATATTAATGTAAACTATGCTAAACAGAAAAAACATGGTATTTATAAATTTATATTTAGCTACAGTCAAATGGACGTCATTGTATAAATATACTGTGTTTTGAATTGTTAAAATGATTTAAAGAGAAACAGACAAATTTCAGTTTAAAAAAATCATTTCAGGGACATCTAGGTGGCTCAGTCGGTTAAGCATCTGCCTTTAGCTCAGGTTATGATCCTAGGGTCCTGGAATGGAGTCCTGCATCAGGCTCCTTGCTTGGTGGGGGAAACTTCTTCTCCCTCTCTCTCTCTCTGACAATAAAATAAAATCTTTTGAAAAAAATATTTCAGATTGATTAGCATTATTGACTAAAATGAGTGGTTAGACATTTGCAGTCTTTCCTCTTTTCTTCCTTTCTGTCTCTCCTTTCTTTCTCTCCCTTCTTTCTTTTTTTTCTCCCTTTCTTTCTTTCTTTCTTTCTTTCTTTTCTTTCTTTTCTTTCTTTTCTTTCTTCTTTATCAACTTAATAGCTAAAAATTCTTCCAACTTCCACAGTAGAAGCTGGAATTTCAAACACTTGCTTTCCTCACCACTTTTATGTCTAGAGTACAGGAACCTGATCCTACTTGAGCAGAAGCTTTGCAGGAAAATCAGGAAAGGACATATCCCATCTGGCAGGTATGGCAAGACCAGATATGCCTTCACTCAGTTTCTAGAGGCAGGAGTGATTCTGACACTGACAATACCTAGTATTACCATTAGGTGGTCCTAGCTGCAGGGTCCAACTGTGGGAAGTTATTGTGCAGCCACTGACAGTGATATGTGTGTCAAACTAACTCTGCAACACTATCTGAAGGTGGTATTCCTGTGTCATCTTTAAAACTAAATCTCTGGCTCTCTTGCTGATTCTGTGAACTTTCAAGCATCCTTTCATAAATTACCATGCCTCATAAATTAGCTAGATTCTGTGCCAATTGCCTTTGTTAAAAGTGCTAAATATCTATACCATAAATCAGTATTCCTTAACCTTCACATTCTTGATATGTCAGACTAGATAATTCATTGTTGGGAACTAGGGAGTGGTTGTCCTCTGATTATGGGATGTTTATCAGCTTTTACCTACTAGAGCCAGTAGCATATTCCCATTTGTGAAAACCAAAAATGAATGTCTCAAAGACCTTGCCACATTTTTTTTAATTTTTAATTTTATTTTTCAGTATTCCAAAATTCATTGTTTATGCACCACACCCAGTGCTCCTTGCAATATATGCTCTCCTTAATACGCACCACCATGCTCACCCAAACCCCCACCCCCTCCCCCTCCAAAACCCTCAGTTTGTTTCTGAGTCCACATTCTCCCATGGTTTGTCTTCCCCTCCAATATCCCTCCACTCACTCCTCTCCATCTCCCAATATCCTCTGTGTTATTCCTTATGCTCCACAAGTAAGTGAAACCCTATGATAATTGACTCATTCTGCTTGACTTATTTCACTCAGCATAATCTCTTCCCGTCCCATCCATGTTGATACAAAAGTTGGGTATTCATCCTTTCTGATGGAGGTATAATACTCCATTGTATATATGGACCATATCTTCTTTATCCGTTTGTCTGTTGAAGGGCATCTTGGTTCTTACCACAGTTTGGCAACTGTGACCATTGCTGCTATGAACATTAGGGTACATGGGCCCCTTCTTTTCACTACATCTGTATCTTTGAAGTAAATACCCAGTAGTGCAATTGCAGGGTCATAGGAAAGCTCTATTTTTAATTGGGGCATGAAACCATTACATTTCAGTTTCTGAGAAAAATGCCCAAAGGTTGATAAATTACTTTAAGGAAAGGCATGAATATGGTTAATTTACTGTCACTTGGGGCTTTGGTTCTCAGTCTTGCAGTTAAAAATTATATTTTATCTGTCCCAATTAGAAAATTAGTAGACCTCAGTAAAGTGTGCTTTCCTTTTATTTATTATAGTAAGATATACATAAAATTTACAGTTTGACCATTTATAAGTGTACAGCTTTATGGCAGTAAGCATATTCACATTATGCAACCATCAGCATGATTCTTCTCCAGAATTTGTTTTCCCCAATTAAGTGCTAACTCCCTTCAGCCCTCCCACTACCCCCCTGGTGATCACCATTCTACTTTCTTTCTCCATGAATCTGTTACTCTAGGAACCTTATACAAAATCAGTCATTCAATTTTGTCCTTTGTGATTGACTTACTTCACTTAGCTAAGAGTTTCAGTGTTGTAGGATGTGTAAAAATTGCTTTCCCTTTTAAGGCTAAAAAAATTATAGATCACATTTTGTTGATCCAATCATCTGTTGGTAGACATTTTTGTTATTGTGAGCATTTGGCTATTGTGAATAACACTGTTATGAGTATGAATATACAAACATCTGTTTGAGTCCCTTGTCTTCACTTATTTGGGGGATATACCCAGAAGTAGAATTGCTGGATCATATACAGGCACACTCTTAATTCATCATCATTGCAAATTATTTTTTTGTTTAAAAGAGCACAGTGTATTTCTTCTTTGTACTATAAAAAAGTTTACCACGTCTTTAAAGACAACTCAAAGCACTTGACAAGATGGGGGTTGAAGTGTATTTACTTACTTATTTACTTAACTAATTTATTAGTTAGATGGTTAGCAAGTAATGCAAAGTACTTTTTCAAAAGAAATCGACAGCAAGGTGTTCATACCTTGACTTACTGAGAATATATTTAATTAGGTTTTTCCCTCAACTCAGTATCCATCAGGCTAACTTTCTGGGTAAAAATCACTTACTTTGATATCTATTTGATGTTAAAAAGATAGAACTTTATGTAACCAATATGCTATTAGGGAAAAGATCAGAAATGGATATTTCCCAATAAAAGGGGGTTGTGTTGGAAAGGAATAACAAAACATTTCCAACCCATGCAGAAACTGACAGTCATTTGAAAATATTAAGTTATTCGAAAATCATTCTCTTAAGATTATCTCCATACAGATTGCTTTTGGAAAATGAAAAACACAGATAGTATAAAGAAGAAAATGACAATTACCTATATATCCATTGGCCAAAAGTAGCCATTATTAACTGTTTGGCATATTTCCTTCTAGTTATTTAATTTAAAGAAATTAAATTTACCTAAGTGAGTAAAGCGTATTTATTCTTTATCCATCATTCAAAAAGTAAAAAAGAACAAATAAAAATTGTGTAGTAATTTTATTGTTCTATAATAATCCTTGTTATAGTTCACTGAACTTCTGCAGATAATCTATTTATCTAGACAGATATATTTCTTACAATGTGATTTTGCTTTGGGATGCTATTTACATCTTAAAAGTAATACTGTGCTGAATTTTATCTATAAAAAACAAAAGTGAAATTGAAAGAAATTTTTAATTCAAACAAATGTATGTTGAAGATGAAGTTAATTTCTTAGCTATGTTATTTAATTTTCAGTAGAAGTGACTCCCAGCTCTTTAGGATAAGGACATTAGTATTCTTATATTTGATCGAATTTCCTCTGTCTCCCAATCTTAATTGTTAGTCTTAACTTTACAATGTCTAGTTTGTAACATTAACATTTCTGTCCTACTTCTAATATTTGCATAAGTTTAGATTTATCTTACATCTTTTTACATTAATACTATTTGTCAGTCCTTTTACCATTTTTTTCTATTTTCCTCAGCTTAACTATAATTGACTAAATATTTTACATTTATTTTTAAAAATAGGTTTAGTTTAAAAATAGAAAGTACAGATATATAACTTACATATGTGGTGATTTAGTGAATAATAAAAGGCATTTTAATTTAATTTGGAAAATATAACTTTATTGAAGCATTTGCGTAGACTTTTTTTTAAGATTTTTTTCATATATATGAGTAAAGGAGGGAGTGAGAGAACACCGGGGATGGGGGAGTATGGCAGAGGAAGAAGCAGGCTCCCCACTGAGCAGGAAGCCTAATGCAAGGCTCCATCCCAGGACTATGGGATCATGACCTGAGCAGAAGGCAGATGCTTAACCTACTGAGCCACCCAGGGACCCCTTCAGTAGACACTTACAAAATAAATTTAGATTCATTCCTTCTCCATATGCCAAGATAAAATCAACATATATGGAAAATTTCATTGTAAAAAGAATTTATTTTCAGACGAATAATTGGAATGTCTATTTTAACCTTGGAATAAGGAAGCATTTTCAAGAATTACCCCAAAATTAAACTATTAGATAATAAATATAAAATACCTTCACATGCAGAGAAAATGCCATTTGTTAAATTCAAAGATGAATTTAAATAAATATTTATAACTCATATACCAAAAGAATATATGCAGAGATTATAAGAAATTAAAAACTTTTTAGAAAACCAGCCAATGCACTATGTATATTTACTGACCCTACTTACCAAATATCCATTTCTGTGTTGGACTCTTGTAGGATTGCACTTTCTTTCTACTTGGATTAAATATGATTATGTGACATGTTTGGACAGTAAAATGTGTACAGTAGTGTGTACACTACTGTGTGTCACTTCTGAGTGGAAACTTTTGGCTCAACTGCCTCCTCAACTTTATTTCAGTGCTCATGGAAGTACATGTGAAGATTAAATGTTGGTCAGCCCATATTCCTTATAGATTATGATCAGCAAAGTTCCTAGCCAACTTGTGATATTCAGCACAATCAATAAATCTTGATTCCTACAGCTACTTGAATTATAAACCAAGAATATTTTTAAATTATTAGAGCATAAACTAGTCCTTCCTGATTGATACACAGTACCAAACAAAAGACTCAAAAAAGACAAGTCATTTAAAGTGCATTACATGTATTTTAGAACATCTTGAAATTCCAGTGTATTATGGAGTCTAGTACAAGGATAAATGTACTACTTGTGGAGCAAAAGCTAGAAGTAATTCACTCTTGAACAGGAATACATTCATAGATAGGGTAAATGGACATCTTTGTATCTGCCAATATCATTGAAAAAAGGAACCAGAGCATGGGGCACACTCTAGATTTAAAGGCAGTATTGAATTGAATAAAGTGAAGAGTCTACTTTAAGTTGAAGAGCCAGAACAAGTATTACATGTGGTACAAAATCATTGTGATAACATTAATGGGTAATTATGAGATTCCTTTATCCCTTTCCTCAATGTCAACTCTCTGAAAACATCCTGATGTTCTGAGACAAGTAAATCCTCTCTTAAGGATAATTTTCCTCAATTGTATCACTCAAAAGAAATCCTATGTATGTTGTATTTTGGAGCAATGGTGGAAATAAGAAATTTCCCTAATTAGCCAATAATCCATGCTAAGAGATAGATTACTAAACTTTACACTGTTTTCATGATGATATCATTGCCAAATCATCAACAACACAAAGTAAGGAGTCTATTTCACCCAGTATCCTCAGAATTATTCTTTAATAGCTGAAGAAGCAAGTGGTAAATGTAGCTACTATATATGCAAAAGGTGATGGGGTGCCTGGGTGGCTCAGTCAGTTAAGCATTTGCTTTTGGCTCAGGTCATCCAGCTCCACATTGGGCTCCATGCTCCATGGGGAGCCTGCTTACCCCTCTCCTTCTGCCTGTTGTTACTCCTGCTTGTGCTCTCTCTCCTCTCTGTCTAATAAATAAAATCTTTAAAAAAAGGTAAATATCTAATTTATATTATTTTCTGCCATATCTTTATTAACTACTTGGAAATAATGACATATATATATATATATATAGAGAGAGAGAGAGAGAGGAGAGAGATTCTAATTTACAAATTATAAATATGAACATTTAACTACCTGATTTAATTTTTATATGTATTTTAAAACTTTTATGAATCTTCAAAAGCAAGAAAACATAATCAAAACATACCAGTGAATCATCTCTGATTTTAACAGTTTTTGATATTTCATCTTGAGATAATTTATATATACATATATGTATATATAAATATATGCATCTTTTGAGGATATTTTTATATATATAATTATAATTATAATTATATATCATCCATCTTTTGAGCATTTGTTCTTTCTTTTTAAACATTGACAGTTTTATTTCCTTATTTTCTGTTTGTATTAACAATAAGAATTCCTAGGTAAAAATTTGAGGCAAGAGAAACTTCTTCCTAATTTATGTTAGTTATCTACTCCTTAGGAGGTATTCCTCCATCATGCATTAAATTCTTACTAAATTTTATCATTCTATTGTTATTTGTGATAGTCTGCACTGAAATATCATATATTCTTTTTCAATATTATTTAAATCCAATTAATTAACATATAGTATATTATTAGTTTCAGAGGTAGAGTTTAGTGATTCATCAGTTGCATATAACACCAAGTGCTCATTACATCATGTGCCCTCCCTAATGCTCATCCCCCTACCTACATCTCCTCCCCCTCAGTTTTTTTCTTACAGGTAAGAGTCTTTTATGTTATGTCTTCCTCTCTAATTTCATCTTACTTTTCCCTCCCTTCCTCTATTACCCTCTATTTTGTTTCTTAAATTCCACATATGAGTGAAATCATATGATAATTGTCTTTCCCTGATTGACTTATTTCGCTTAGCATAATAACCTCTAGTTCCATCCACATCATTACAAATGGTAAGATTTCATTTTTTAAAAAATATCTTATAATCTGTCATCTCAATTCTCAGGTTTGAATCCAAAACTTTCCACGTATTGGGTGTTTTAGACAAACCCTTTAGCAGAAATGAATCTTTTTTATTTAAATTCAAGTTAGTTAACATATAATTTAGTATTGGTTTCAGGAATAGAATTTAGAGGTTCATCACATACATACAATACCAGTGCTCATCACAACATGTGCCCTCCTTAATGCCCATCACCCATTTAGCCCATCCCCTCCCCTCCAGTAACCCTCAGTTCTCTATCTTTAAGACTTCTCTTATGGTTTGACCCCCCCCGCCGTTTTTATTTTATTTTATTTTATTTTTCCTTACTTTCCCCTATTTTCATCTATTTTGTTTCTTAAATTCCATATATGACTTGAAACCATATGGTGTTTGTCTTTCTCCAACTACTATATTTCACTTAGCATAATTCACTCTAGTTCTATCGACATCATTACAAATGGCAGATTTTATCCTTTTTGATGACAAAATAATATTCCATTGCACATATATATATCACCTCTTATTTATCCATTCATCAGTTGATGGACATTGGACTTTTTCCATAATTTGGCTATTGTTGATAGTGCTGCTGTAAACATTGGGGTGTATGTGTCCCTTAAAATCAGCAATTATGTGTCTTTTGGGTAAATACCTAGTAATGCAATTGCTGTATCATAGGGTATTTCTATTTTTAACTTTTTGAGGAACCTTCATACTTTCTTCCAGAGTGGCTCTATCAGTTTGCATTCCCACCAATAGTGCAAAAGTCTTCCCCTTTCTCTGAATCCTTGCAAACATCTGTTGTTTCCTGAGTTGTTAATTTTAACCATTCTGACAGGTGTGAGGTAATATCTCATTGTACTTTTGATTTTTATTTCCCTGAAGATAAGTGATATTGAACATTTCTTCATGTGTCTGTTAGCCATCTGTATGTCTTCTTTAGAGAAATGTCTGTTGTTCTGCGCATATCTTAACTGGGTTACTTGGTTTTGGGGTGTTGAGTTTGATGAGTTCTTTAAAAATTCTGGATACTAGCCCTTTATCTGATATGTCATTTTCAAAAATCTTGCATTCCATTGGTTGCCTCTTAGTTTTGTTGGTTGTTTACTTCACTGTGGAGAAGCTTTTTTATCTTGATAAAGTCTCAATAGGTCAATAGGTGGTTTTTCCTTTCATTTCCTATGCCTCCGGAGATGTTTCCACTAGAAGTTGCACTGGCCAGAGTCAAAGAGATTGCTGCCTCTTTTGCCTTCTAGGATTTTGATGGTTTCCTATCTCACATTTAGGTCTTTTATCCATTTTGAATTTATTTTTGTGTAATGGTATAAGAAAGTGGTCCAGTTTCATTCTGCATGTTGATGTCCAGTTTACCCAACATCATTTTTTGAGGAGGCTTTTCAATTAGATATTCTGATTGCTTTGTTGAAGATTAGTTGACCATATAGTGGTTGGTCCATTTCTGAGTTTTCTATTCTCCATTGATCCATGTGTCTGTTTTTGTGCCAGTACCAAGCTGTCTTGATCACTACAGATTTGTAAGACAGCTTGAAGTTCAAGGTTGTGATGCCTCCTGCTCTGCTTTTCTTTTTAACATTACTTTGGCTATTCAGGGTATTTGTAGTTCAATACAAATTTTAAGATTGTTTGTTTTAGCTTGGTGAAAAAATGCTGGTGTTATTTGAGTAGGATTGCCCTGAATGTGCAGATTGTTTTGGGTAGTATAGACCTTTTCAACAATATTTGTTCATCTAATCCATGGGGATGGAATGTTATTCTATTTCTTTTTGTCCTCTTCAGTTTCTCTCATAGTGTTCTATAGTTTTCAGAGTACTGATCCTTTACCTTTTTGGATAGGTTTATTCCTAGGTATCTTATGGGTTTTGGTGCAATTTTAAATGGGACCAATTCCTTAATTTCACTTTCTACTGATTCTTTATTGGTGTATAGAAATGCAACAGATTTCTGTATGTTGATTTTATATCTTGCATCTTTGATGAATTCATGTGTCACTTCCAGCAATTTTTTGGTGGAGTCTTTCAGGTTTTCTACAGAATATCATGTCATCTCCAAAGAGTTAAAATTTGGCTTCTTCCTGGGTGATTTGGTTGCCTTTTATTTCTTTGTGTCATGTGATTGCTGAGGCTAACTTCCAGTATTATGTTGAACAACAGTGGTAAGAGTGGACATGCCTGTCATGTTCCTGACCTTTGGGGGAAAGTTCTCAGTTTTTTCCCCATTGAGGATGATATTAGCTGTGGGTCTCTACTAGAAATGAATCTTAATTTACTCATTAGTAAAATGGAAATAATTTTTCCTGAATTCAGAGTATTGCTTCGGACGTTAAAGAAGAGATACAAATCCAGGCATGGTACCTAAGTTTTGGTAGATATTAAACTAATGTTATCTATTTTAACATCTGACTAAGCAAACAAATTAATCTGTGCTAATGGAAAACATTGGAGGCCTTAAGTCAGGCTGACTCCTGTATGCAACAATTGTGGACTTTGTTATTACATGTATTTCAGCTAAGAAATTTCTAGAGATTTTTGGAGGAGTCCATAATACATAGCAGGTATGATTTTGATCTTACGTAGCTCAAACTGCAAAGACATTCACTTGAGCTCAGTTAATAGTATAGTATAATTGATGATTAAAAAACAGAGTCAAGCTAATTGTCTCAAGAAGAATCAGACTGCACCTAATATTCTCTGCCTTCTAGAAATTATTTTAGATATGCTAGTTTTCTGAATAAGCATTGAGTTTCTAATAATGAATTATTATGATAATTATAGATACTTTAGTTAAAATATATTAAAACAAAATTGCATTGAAATATGCAATCTGTTCTTTTGAGCATATGTACAAAGTAATTAATATATGGAGTCACATTTACCTCTACTTATATCAAAGCTACAGAGAGAGTGATCTCATGGTTGACAGACCAATAACATAGAAAGTAACATGGCACACTGGGTTTTCTTTGAAGTATAATTCTGACATTTACTTTGAAATACCAGTAGCACTGAGAGGCCATACAGCCATAATTCAATTTTCAAGAAAAATGAGGGTATATACATTGTGGTTCTGTTTTAAAGAACAGCCACTTTTTTATTTGGTCTCTCAAATAAGTAACAGTGTTAGTAGTTTGTTTTTTATATTATTGTTATTGTTTTTTCTTTTGGAATTTTGTTCCCATAACTTCTAGGGAATAATACATTAAGACATAGTGCCATTTCCATATTCGATATTTCTAAGATATACCATTTAATCAGTTCTTTGAAAAACCTGTGAAGAACATTTTTAAACATTTTATGTAAGTGAAATTTAAAACTTTGATGGATTTTTAGCAGAAGTATGGAAATAGAATGCCACTGATATTCTCAAAAAAATTTAAAGTATACTTGAACTAATAATAAGAGAAGGTGGTACTCTATTTTCTAAACAAAGCACAACATTAATATTGATGATTTCATATGTATTGTCCCTGAGCTCTGATAAAGGAGAGAGGAAATCACATTAATGGCTAATATTTGTCCAAGTGCATCCTGGATATTTTCTTTCACATTTTTTAATTGACTTTTATAATAAATCATCGAGGGAGGTATAACCATTGTCATTTTAAAGAAGAAACAGGTTTAGGAAAGGAAGATGATGTTCTAAAGGGCATTAGTTAACATAGAAATAGAATTTAAACTCAAATTGTTTGACTTGAAGTCTAGTGCTCTTTTGACTAAAATCATTTGTTCTGCCATTTACAAAAAGTCTGAGTATGACAATGAGTAGAATTTTACTCTAAAAGTGTATGCTATTACCAATACAAAATTTTAAATTTTTGAGGCCACTGGGAAACTGAAGCATCATTTAGTGACTGTGAGTGGACATATACATGATGGTGAGAAGTTCATTTTGTATTGGGTAAGCTTCTCTATGATGTATGTGTCATGGATGAAGCTATATATAAAGGTCTGAGGTAGATATGGAAACTGGCAGTAGGGGACTTTGAATGTGATAAAGGATACAGATATATAAACATTTATATAATAGAATTTATATAATATAATATATTTATATAATTTATATTATATAATAAAAAATGAAATGAGTATATTTAAAACTTCATTAGATATGCAAAGCCTCCTCATGGTGACTTTGGGCAGGTTACTTTAGTTTTTTCATATGTAACATGTAGGTGAAGATAATGTCTAGTGTAATGAAAGTTCTGAGAAATGCATTTTAAGAAGAATGGCTTTGGTAGTGTCAGAAGGTCTGGTTCCTTCAGGAGGCTCCAAGGGAAAATTTGTTTATTGCTTGCCCATTCTAGAATCTGGTGGCTGTTGGTTTTCAACTACATCACTTCAATTTATGCTTCTCTTCTTCTCTGTAAAATCTCCCTCCACCTTTTTCTGATGAGGACTGATATTACATTTAGGATTCATCTGGATAATCCAGGATAGTCTCCCTATCTTGAGATCTTTAATTTAATCATGTCTGCAAAGCCCCTTTTGCCATGCAAGGTAACATAGAAAAGTTCCAGTGACTAGGACCTGTGTGGATTGGGGGACTATCTTTCCATCTAACTCAAATGCAAGTGTATATGGGTAGTCTCAATGAATCCTCTAAACACCCAAATCCAGCTTGTTGTTTATTTCTTCATCTTATATATAAAGAAAT
Source organism: Mellivora capensis (assembly GCA_004024625.1). Classification (NCBI taxonomy): domain Eukaryota; kingdom Metazoa; phylum Chordata; class Mammalia; order Carnivora; family Mustelidae; genus Mellivora; species Mellivora capensis. The sequence continues at coordinate 74,616 of PISX010004966.1, read as the reverse complement.
AAAGAAAGAGATTAAATAGGAGTTTACACAGTAAATTGCAGAGCTAGAAGTGGATTCTCAAACATCTTACACCAGAAATCACTCGGAAAGCCACACAGTGCCTAACTAAAAGAAAACCATTAAACAAATAAAGGATCCCAAAAGGTGTGAAGAAGAAGGTCCTAATGAATGTATGTAAAAATATATGTGAGGGGGACACCTGGGTGGCTCAGTTGGTTAAGCGGCTGCCTTCGGCTCAGGTCGTGATCCCAGCGTCCTGGGATCGAGTCCCACATCGGGCTCCTTGCTCGGCAGGGAGCCTGCTTCTCCCTCTGCCTCTGCCTGCCACTCTGTCTTCCTGTGCTTGCTCGCTCTCTCTCCCTCTCTCTCTGACAAATTTTTAAAAAATCTAAAAATATATATATGTGTGAGGATATAAAGGTATAAAAAAAGTTTTTTTTTTTAATTTTAGAATCAGTAATCCTTAGATAATAAGCCAAAGACTTACTTAGAATGGCAGAACAAAATGTAAATGCTGTCAAACATGATAGTTAATAAAGTAAATGTGAATAGAAATAGGGAAGGAACCAAATGAAAAGGTAGAGTGACAATTGCTTCCTTTGTAAAATGAGGGACAGGAAATCCTATACATGCTATTAAAAAAGAGATTTTTTTTTTTTTTTAAGAATTTTAAAAACTTTAATACAGTTCAAATCAGCGGACCAGGTTCACTTCAGCTCCTTCACTGCCAAACCTGGGGGCAGGGACTGCTTCAGTTTCTCTGCCTTCTCCTTGTCCGTGATGACCAGGGTGTAAAGGTACCTGCTGCACCGAACTTTGAACTTCACATTGTCCTTATTTTTCTTGATCTTGACGGATTTGGCGTCCTTTCGCCGGGCCGGGCCGTGAGCAGGAAGTCCTTGATCTCCTGGATTTTGCGAGGCATGGCTACGGAGGGAGCAAGTGAGCGCGCGGCCGGCACAGCAAGCAGCAAGAAAGAGCAAAAAAAGAGATTATTATGAAATCAGCAAGGTAACAGGAATAAAAATTAATGATGTCACCATAAGATAGTTCTTTCAATCACCAAAATAAAACTATATTTAAAGCACAATATAATGGCCACATGGAAAACAAATGAACAGGAAGACACTTCGCTGCCTGTTATTTAACATTAAGTCAATATCCCCAGGGGGTCAACAAAAAATTTAAAACGTCTGTTTAATTGTAGGAAATGTTGTAACCTTCAGCAAATTATATCACTATTTAATAAATAAGTTAAAGTAGTTTATTACATGAAAAAATATAAAGGGAAGGAAAATGTTCTCTGGTGTAAATGAATGAGATATTACTGTGACAGAGCTAATTAGGCTCTTGGGAGAATTTATGCACAGTTAATAAGAAGCAGACCTTAATGTTGTCTTAATTTACCCTCAAGATCTCCCCACACCCAAAAAATGTTCATTCAGATTGCACTAATTGAGCCAAAGACCATTAACCCCTCTTTACTGGATACATCCCCATGCTAACATACAGAAACTGAGCTATTGCCAAAGAGCAAAATTCATTTTTTTTCCATGTATCTTTTAACATGTGTCAAAAGTTTATTCTATTTAAAGATAAAGCAGATGCACAGAATTCAGAAATTTATTTTTTCTCTGCAAGGCATTTTGATTATTGATTTTTACCTTTTAATATTGCATGAAAGAGAGTAAAAAGGATTTATAATTACGAGTATTATCAAATGGGGTTAGACAAATACTCTCAAATGATGTTTGTGAGTGCCTCTCAGAATGCCCCTTGATGTGAGGCCATCTCTTCATATCTCAAAATTTTAATATCTTTCATCGCTCCTAAATGTGCCTGTTTTAGACACATGCACAGAGATGTGCAATGATATATCAAAGAAATTCATTAGAAGAGTTTAAATCAGATTGGTGTAAATGACCCTAAGTCATATTTTATCTGTAAAAGTTGATGTATCACTATGTATATTAAGTGGAATAATGTTTTCAAAATTGAGCATGATATTTATGTCTGGGCAGATTTATATCAAACTTCAAACTATTTTTTTTAAGGACTTTATTTATTTATTTGACAGAGAGAACACAAGCAGGGGAGGAGAAGCAGGTTCCCCACTGAGCAGGGATCCAATGTGGGGCTTGATCTCAGGACCCTAGGATCATGACCTGAGCTGAAGGACGATGCTCAACCAACTGAGCCACCCAGGTGCCCCCAAACTATCTTTTTAATGGTAACACAGGATTATTTTCTAATTTATGGATTTCTTTATTACTTAAAGGGCTTATTATAAGTTTATGTTATATTAGAGATAAAACTATTTTAACATTGTTTGATAAACCTTATTAATAGAACAATTTAAATGATCTTAAAGGACATACTTGGCCACATGAAGTTTAAATTAATAAACAAATGAAGGGAATGGATAAATATAACTTACATGATAAAAACAGAATTACACTCTTTTGATCTTAAAAAATAAGCTTACTGAAAAGTAATGCTGTTAGGAATACATATTGATGAAGGGAAACAACATAAAAAGAAAACAGTGTATTGGTAACAATAGGATTGAGAAAGGTTATTATGATAAACAGGAGTGCCGTCCTGGAGATCTTCAAAGCTAGATACAATTTTTTGTCAAAGTCATTGATTATGTTAGATGGTGAATTCAAAGTTACTAATTGCATAATACTCTGGTTTCTCTTCAGATTGTATAAATCTTATGCCTCTTTTCTACTAATTTCATGATTAAAGTAAACTATAGGGAGGAAGGGAAGCATCCATGAACAAAGAACTTTGATTATTTAATTTCCATGGACTTGAGTTATATAAGAAAAAATTGAAAAAAGGTTATTATATAAAACTAATAACACATTCTTAAATATGTTTTAGTTTTTAATATTAAAGATTTCTTGTTAAACTCCACAGCTGTATACATAAAACAGAGAAATAAATACTCAAAAATGTTGTTAGAAATTTTCTATAAATTGTGTGTTTAGACAAGTATTCACCCCTTTTCTGTAATGTCTAAACTTTTTATAGTTATTATATTTCCTTGAATCTTAAATATTCAATAAAATATATTTTGGACTAAAAAACTTTAAAATATAAACTACAAGGAGTTTTTCTAGACACATTTGAAGAAGGTCATTGGAACTTTTTATCTGCAATTCTTCTATTCTTTTTGATATTGAACAATAGAAACTAATGAAGGAAATTTAAGTTACAATTAAAATGAGTGTTTAATAATGTGTGCATAATGTCTTCCCCATTGACCACATGCCAAGGTCACTCTGAGTATTTTTATTTCTGTGAAGGGATTTTTACTTGAGTTGTTATTAAAAAGCAAAGGAAAAAAGAAAACAACCCACAGAACTGTTTTTACCTCTGATTTATTAGTACCATGATCTTCAAATTTTAAATAATTTTCATGAATATATGCTATGTTACAGTCACTAAAAATTACCAGACAATCTGATTTCAGATTCTGGAGTGATCAGCAAGTACAGTTGATAGCATTTATGTATTTACATATTCTCTAAGTCATTGTGATACAAATGCATGTAGCAAAAACTATATGGCTTTCCCCCTTTAAAGAATTCATAGCCTTGGGAAATAAGACATGTGACCAAATATAGATAACATGCTACTTTTTTTTTAAGATTTTATTTATTTATTTGACAAAGAGTGAGAGATCACAAGCAGGCAGGCAGGGGGAGTGAGAGGAGGAGGAAGAGACTTCCCACTGAGCAGACCCCATGCGGAGCTCGATCCCAGGACCCTGAGATTATGATATGAGCCAAAGGCTTAACCCACTGAGCCACCTAGGCACGCTGATAACTTGCTACTTTAAACAGTTATCTATAAAACTGAGTGGAATTGCTGTGAAGCTGATGTGGGCAAGCAGCAATGTATAATCATTTTGGGTGTTCATAAATAGGAAAAAAAATGTTGCACATTGGATAAAAAGGAAATGATATACCTATAAGAAAGCTCAGCACATGTAAAGCCACAATACCAGCATTTAAATATTCATAAGTTAATTAAATATATGTTTTTTTAAAGATTTTAGCATATATAAAACACTTGTAGGTTTCAATGATGCATCAAATGTGATGCATAGTGTCTAAAAATGAGTCTGTGACAGGAGGACAATATAGGAAAGTATACACAGTATATTTTCATAAATTTCTGTGACTACACTATGCTCTCTGGGGTCTACCGAGGCAGAGAGGGGAGAGTGATTCCTTCTCTTTTGGAGGAACCTAGTCTGTTTTTCTGAGGAAGTGACTTTGTGTTGGTCTTTGAAAGAAATGTTAGCCTATAAAATATACACCAGGCAGGGGCATCTGGGTGGCTCAGTGGGTTAGACCTCTGACTTCCACTCAAGTCATGGCCTCAGGGTCCTGGAATCTAGCCCCTCATCAGGCTCTCTGCTCAGCAGGGAGCCTGCTTCCCCCTCACTCTCTCTGCCTCCTGCTCTGCCTAGTTGTGATCTCTGTCTGTCAAAAAAATAAATAAATAAAATTAAAAAAAAAATACACCAGGCAGAAAAAGGATGGAAAGGATAAGGATTCTCTTAGTGGAAAGGTAGGGGTAAGAGTACAGGGTCCACTGCCTGATTGGCTGACTGGTCTTTCACTTTTGATCATGCCTCCATAGTTTTTGCTTTGTAAAATTTGAAGGAATGCATTCACATTGTAATTAATGCTGGCGTGCTGAAGCCCAATGCAAGCAAAAGAAAGACAAAAAGAATATGAAAACTCAGTATACGGATATTTTTATATTTATAAATAATGTACATCTACTATTGTATTTCTAGTGATACACTATAGAACAGTTTTAAAAAGATAAGTATGAAATAAATGATATATTTCAATTTTTGATCAATTATAAAGGTTTTTGGCTATGTTCTGGGTTTGAGTTTGTAAATGTAACTATGCTTAAATGATATTAATACTCTATTCTTTTTTAATATACTGTATTCTGGAGAGATTTATTTTTAACAATAATAGACACAAATATCTATCTCAGATTGTCTTTTTTGATAATTTCAAAGCTTTTGGCAACTTATTCTCAAATCTGATTTAATTGTATTGTTTCAAGCCTGTAATATAGCTATATGACTTATTTGTGTTTTCCATTTACTTATAATTCTTAAAATTTGCATTGCATGTGTTTTGTTCTTCCTGGAGTTTCTTTTCTTTTTCTTCCACATATGGTATCATGAGGATTAAAGCTACATATTTTGTTTTTGTGAACTCACATACCTCAGACATATAAACTAAAAAAAACACTATATTAAAACAGAGGGAAAATACTAAAACCTGCTATGTTGAGACTTTCACTCTTCCTCATATGTCAAAGCTATTATATGGGCTAATTATTTTTCGATAAGTATCAGCATACTAAATTTCTCTTAAACAAATTCACTTTTCCATTTTTATTAAAATACTCTAAGGAGGTGTTATCCTCGTTCTTTGTTGTATTGCATTGAAGTATGTGGAATCAATTGTGGAAAAAAAATGTGATCAAATCTTAGAAAGCCATGCATGATGTGTTTGATAGCCTGGATATTATTGGAAATCAATAAGAGTTGATGGAAAAATATTTTTAAAAACTGACATGACCAGAATTTTTGGTTGGATGGACAACTCTCTGGCACAAAGATAGGTGGAATGGAAAAGAGAGTGACTTTTAAGATTCAGAGTGTTCCCCTCCCCTTATGTTCTGCAACTGCATTTTAGCATCCCTAATTCCTATCTAGGTCATATTTTTTTCCTCTTTGAGATCCAACTGACATAAGAAAGTAATACCAACAATTCATTAGTTTATCAGTTACCTAGCAAATTACTGAGTGACATAATTATGTAAACTATAATGAGGTAAGAAGCTGAATGCCACAATGATTAGACAGAAAGTCCTGACTGCCTGGGAAAATGCGTGAAGTGTGAAAGGCCAGACTTTGAATATAGGCTGCCCTGACTGGTACTATCGGACAGTAGGTCCCATTCTGATGTAAGTCTTTAAGATATTGCCTCACCAAATTCAGGAAGAGATCATGACAATTAAATCAGTAGGGGCATAACTTCCCCAAAAGACCTCTCATAGATATGACTAGAGAAATATAGAAAATCCATAAAATGTTGAGCCTGATTCTCAGGAGCCCACTCTCTCTTGGCTCTATTGATGAGGAACATTTAAACTTTTTGCCTCACACAGAGATCTATTCCACAAAGAATGAACCTGCTGGAAATGACTGTCCAGTTCACAGCTTTATATGTAACAAAACCATCAAAGGGATCAGAGTCCCATTTCACAATTCTATACTGAAAGGGAAATGTAGAGCAAATGGACACTGAGCATAAAACAAACTTAGAAAAAAGTTTATAAAATTTTCAAGTCCAATTTTGTGAATAAGCATATGCAGTGTGGGTGAAGATTACATCACTTTAGCATGTGTGAATTTGATGGTAAATGTACTGCTTTTTAAAATTAAAGAAAAATTTAAAAAGTAGATCTAGCCCAAAATGATTTTCTTTCCTAAATCATTTCATACATATCATAGAATCTTTTGAATCTCTTAAGAACTCGAACCAAATTCCATTAAGTTCACAAAATAGAAGGGGCTGTAATTTAGGAAGAATAGTCTCCTTATAGATATAACTCATTCAATATTTATCAAAGCTACTAATAATAACCACATTGTTAAAAGCTAGGGGCAAAAGACCAAATACAAATGTAAAGGAAGAAATGCAAATATAAAAAGTGTACAGCAGCTCCAACTTGATATTTCTGTAGATCTATACTAACTTGATTTTTCCTAAGAGAGCTTGCTTTCTGCTCCTGAGTCAAGGAAGCAAGGAGAGCTTTATATGCAGTTGGAGGAGGAAACAGACTGTAAAGAAAGACTTGAAGTACTGCCAACCTGTCCTCCTCAAGCTCAACAATACCATCTTGTTGACCAATCTACTGAGACTTCTGGAAGAATTTGACACTTTTGACCATTCCTTTAATCCAAGAACTCTCTTCTCTTGATTTCTGTAATCTCCCAATTTTTGACCCAGTTTATAACTGATCTATTTCTTTCTGGGACTCTGTTCTGTATATGTTAGTTTCCTTTAAGTTTCAAGCTTTGTTTTGTTTTGTTTTGTTTTTTTTGTTTTACCCTTAGAACCCTCTAATTTTTGTGAAAAATCCTCTACACAGAGTACCAATAGTTTTGCTTATAAATATGTATTCCTATATTCACATACGTTTTGTATTTCATACATGATTTCAAGGTTAAATATTGTTCTTTCTCTTACACCTTTCTTGAGGTTGCTTAGGATAGATGATTCTCACACTGTGTTGATAAATCAATTTGTGCAGTTATGGATTGCTTTTAGCAGATTTTAAAATGGCAAATATCTTAAGCAAAGTGCTCTTAAAAATGCACTTGCCAGTAGGCATGTCATTTCACCTTGCATTACAAATAGGCCAAATGATGGAAAAGTCTAATAAGCCAGACGGGCCATAGAAATTAAATAATTATCTAAGCCTATTCTAACATTAAGGACAACAAAGTTCAACGAGACTAAATGACAAATCTAAGCTCTACATGGAATAAATATTAGAGGTAAGAATCATGTTTCTAGAGTCCTATTCCTATGCTGTCACTCAGCACCTGGCTGCTAAGGAAACAGTGACATAGCATTAGGAGTCTAAGATGGTCACAAGAGATCTGTGAGTCACCTTTCATCACCAGTTCCTTCCTGTTGTCAATTCTCAGACACTGATCTCTCTATAAATAATAGAAAAGGAATTGTTGAGCGTAATGGTTGAAGCAGAAACTTTACAGCTTTCCTCTCAAAGAATATAATTAAGTTATTTTAGAAAATGGTTAGTGATTATCTGGATATAGTCATCCCAGGAGAAACATGATTCAATTAATTTCTTGCCTTGACTATATTCTTACTCTCCTGCCCTATTCCATTAAAGATTCAGCTTTTTAAATATACATAAATATATATAAGTATTGGTTATAGAATAATTATTTAATTTAGTGGCATTAAAGATATTAGATCATGATGTTCACAGCTTCAAGTTGGAAATCATTCAGAAATAATGATTACCATTTGGAAATTAGCCATTCATTGTGGGTTCAGAGAAAAAAAACTTATGCTGAGTGAGTCATAAAGGATGCTCATCATATTAATTTTACTACAGTTGGGATGTCACGAAAGCAGAAGGGCTGGTAAAACATTTTGTGGGCTGGTAAATATTTTTCATCTATTTGCATGGTTGACTATATCATTTAATAAATTTGTTTTAAAGAGCCCCATGCCAAAGGCAGTAAAATGTAATATGAGGGGATAATAAGCCAATTAAAGCAAATTACTGCCAAGCAAGATAATTATATTTAGGCTTAAATAATTTTGTGCACTGGATTTATTACTGTGTCATAGTATTACTGGTTAATCAAATGTAGAGTAAACACTAAGAAAATAAAGAACTTGTACATGAGATTTAACTTGTATGACAATATGATTTAGTTGTTGGAAGGAAACATTTTTATAAATAAAATTACAGTCATATCTATATTCATGTTTTCAGACAATGTAAAATGTTGCTTTTCAAGATTATAAGCTGAATTTGTAAGTCAATATTATGGCTTAAAGTGCATTTTTCATACATATTATCATTTGATATTCACAAATATTTAAGGCTTTGTATTTACTGCATTTTTAACTCAAGTGACTCAGAAATTATGTAAATTATTTATTGAAGTATAAATGACATATAATGTTATATTAGTTTCACTATTGTATACACTATTGATTCAACAATTCTATCCATTACTTAATGCTCACAATAAGTGTAGTCACTACACAGTTATTACAATATTATTGATATTTTCCCTAATACTACATTTTTAATCTCCTTGACACAATTTACTTTGTAACTGGATGTTTGTACCTCTTAATCCTTTTATGTTTTTCACCCATACCTCACCTCCCCTCTGGTAAACATCATTCTCTAAGAGAGTTACTAGTCTGTTTTTCATTGATCATTTGTTTTTTAAATTCCACGTATGAGTGAAATCATAGTATATTTGTCTTTCTCTGACTGACTTATTTCATTTAGCATTATACCATCTACATCCATCCATGTTGCATAAATGGCAAGATTCGTTCTGTTTTATAGCTGAGTAAAATTCCATTGTATATGCATACTACCTCCTCCTTATCCATTCATGTATCGATGAACACTTGGCTTATTTCCATAATTTGCCTATTGTAAATATTGCTGCAACAAATATAGGGCTGGATATATTAGTGTTTTCTCAAATTAGTGTTTTCATATTCTTTGGGTAAATCCCCATTAGTGGAATTACTGGACCATATGGTAAGTCTATTTTTAATTTCTTGAGAAACCTCCACAGTTTGCTGCAGTGGCTGCACCTGTTTTCATTCCCACCAACAGTGCACAAGGGTTGTTTTCCTTCACATCTTTAGCAATACTTGTTTCTTTTGTTTTTTATTTTAACCGTTCTGACACGTGGGAGGTAATATCTCATTGCAGTTTTGATGTGTATTTCCCCCATAAGTGATGTTAAGCATCTTTTCATGTGTGTGTCTTGGCCATCTTTCTGTATGTCTTCTTTGGAGAAATGTCTGTTCATGTCCTCTGCCCATTTTTAATTGTATTAATTATTTTTGTTTTGCTTGCTTTGGTGTTGCATTGTGCTTTTATATATTTTAGATATAAACCCTTTATTGAATATGTCTTTTGCAAATATCTTCTCCCATTCAGTGTGTTGTCTTTTAGTTTTGTTGACTGTTTCCTTTGCTGTATAGAAGCATTTTATTTAGATGTAGTCCCAGTAGTTTATTTTTGCTTTATTTTCCTTGACTTAGGAGACATATTTTTTAAAAATATTGCTGTAACCAATGTCAGAGAAATTACTACCGGTATCTTCTAGGATTTTTATGGCTCTACACCTTGCATTTAAAGGCTTCACCCATTTTTGAGTTTATTTTTGTGTGTGGTATAAGAAAGTGACCAGATTCATTCTTGTGCATGTAGCTGCCCAGTTTTCCCAAAACCATTTGTTGATGAGACTATCTTTTTCCCATTGCCTCCTTTGTTGGAAGATTAAAAGATCTAAGTGTAGGTTTATTTCTGGGCTCTCTATTCTGTTGATCTGTGTGTCTATATTTGTGCCATTATCACACTGTTTTGATTACTATAGCTTTGTAGTATATTTTGAAATCTATGATTGTTTTGTTCTCTAGTTTTGTTCTCCTTTTTCAAGATTGCTTTCGTTGTTTGGTTTCTTTTGTAGTTGCATACAAATTTTAAGATAATTTGTTCTAGTTCTGTGAAAAATGCTGTTGATATTTTAAGAGGGATTACAGTAAATCTATAAATTGTTTTGAATAGTATGGACATTTTAACAATGTTTGTTTTATCAATCCATGAGCATGGAATATCTTTCCATTTGTTTGTGTTGTCTTCAATTCCTTTCATCACAGTTCTATCCTTTTCAGAGTACAGGTCTTTTACCTCCTTGGTTAAGTGTATTTCTAAGTATTTTATTATGTTTAGTACAGTTGTAAATAGGATTGTAGATGGAAAGTTTTAAGCTATTATTTATTCCAATTCATTTTCAGTTATATCTCTCTTAGAATATCAATGATATTTGGTGGTAATAAACTAGAAATTATTTCATGTTATATAAGCTAGTATTAAAAATTAATTAAAATAGTTCATGTGAGACTTGTATATTAATTTTTGTAACATTATATTCCCTCTTATGTAAAATGAAGGGAATATGGCCCTGATATAATTTTCTTCTCTCCTTTTTTGTTATTCCCCTAACCCAGTAGTTAACCTTTTAAGTTTCCCTTGCTTGTTTCTCTTTACATCTCATCAATGCTTATGTTGGTGTGAAGCAGGGCTTATTTCTTGAGCCTATTTCTTTTTTATTGTATTTACCCTTTTGGTGAACTCATGCTCATGTTTCTCAAATTTAGATCTCTAACCTGCCTATCCTTTGAACTTCAAAGCCATGTACCGTGTCTACTTGTTGTCTATTGAATATTCAATCTAATTTATCCAAACCAAATTATTCATCTTTCATCCAAATATGCTTCCTGTATTGTTTTCCCATTCCAGAAAACTGCAACACAATTCTTCCAGGTGCTTAGGGAGAAAACTGTGAACTCATGCTTGATTGTTCTCTTTCCTTCTTTCCTTCAAAATATGTCTAGCAAACTGTCAGGTGTAACTTCAAAATCTTTTTTTTTTAACGTAACACTTTCATAACTAGTATTTTGAGCCAAGGCTGAGCTATTGCAAGAGCCTCCTAGAAAATCTTCCTCTTTATGCTCTTGCTACCACTCTCATCATGCACTTGGCTGCTTTCAATGCAGGAAGAGAGTGGTTTTCCCCAAAATTAGGTCAGATAATATGACTATTCTGATAAAAGACACCTAATGGCTTCCCATCTCACTCAGAGTAAGTGCAAGCCGTTCCTTCTGTTATTACTTTGCCTTAATTTTCTAGGGCTCTCCCCTCTTTCAGTAGATCCCAGCTACTATGGCCTCTTCATACTTCTCTAACATGCCAGGCATGCTCTCATTTTAGAGCCTTTATCCTGCTGTAGCCCCTGCTGGAAATGACATTTCCAGATGTCTACATGGTTTCTCTCTGCTTCCTTTAGGTTTCTCTTAAGCTTGGCAATTAATCACCCCATTCACTGCTTTATTTTCTAAAGAAAACATACACGCGCGCACACACACACACACACACACACACATACACACATACCAAAGTCTCACAAAAGTAAAACTGAATCATGTGTCTGAATTCCTTTATAACTTTGGTTCCACTTGCAGTTACAAACTTTTAAAATTACAGTATTACATGCCTTGAAGCAATTTTATGAGCTAGATTGGGCCATGAAATGGAGGATATTAAGGAAGAAAATAAAGGGTTTAAAACTTTATGATTTTTCTAAATTTATTATTCTGAGAAATCATTACTCATACCAGTGTGCTTTCTACATTTCTTCAAGCACAATATTAAGAGCAAAAATATTTTATTATCCTAATATCCATCTTTTCATATGTAATATGTTGTATATAGTAACCACTCTAAAATGGAATTGTTAAGAATAATTTATTGGTACAATAAAATTAAAAACAGATATAGTAATAGGAATTATAAGAAGTGCTAAAATTTAAGGACATGGTTGCTATGTATAGGCAATATTCTAATAATTTTAGACAACTTTTTATATTTGGCATTTACATAAATTGATGAGGTAGTTAGTATTATTCCCAATGTAAAGATAAAGAAATTGAGACTTCAGTGAACTTAGGCAACTTGGTCATATTTACCAAATGGGTCTCTGGTTGAGCAGAATTCAAGCTAAGTTTTTATTCCAATGCCCAACCTTCTTGCAATGCCCCATATATTATTCATACTGCATAATCATTTATTGAGAAATTTGAAAATACCAATTTTGAAAATAAAATGGTTTTATCTTTCAGATTAACAAATAGCAAATTCTTATCAATGTTCTTTTTTAACAATTTCTGTTCTATTTGTATAATGAGACTATGAAATATATACATACCTAAATATAATATAATCCCAAGCTGAGAAAATGAGAAAGTAATCTATCTATATGTATACAGAGATAACATAACACAATAAAAAATTTTTTTAATTGAATTCTGTCAAAATCTATGAGAATTAATTATCTGTAATAATTTTGCTAGTTTTGTTCATGCCATAATCTTCCATATCCCAATATATATATAATTAATTATACTTTCCTAACCTGTAAAACTTGTGTAGTCATGGGTGATAAGAAACTGGCATGCTTATAAACTGATAATGGGAGTGTAACTTATTTAACATTTCAGAATAGTGATTTTTCAAAGTTTTTAAGACTATAAGATGTGCCTAAACTTTGAAATTGCAATCTCAATATTTTGGCTCTATCCTAGGCAGATAATAGCAAAGGAATAGCATGATATGTAAAAAAGAGTGGATTCAGAGTGTTGCTTAACAGTATTCGAAAGCATACAAAAAGTAGATGATTGATTAAATGATTATGATACATACACATGAGGCCATTAATAATGAAATACTATTATCCTTTTGATAACAACACATATCACCATCAAGAGTGCTCTGACCTTGGAGGAAAGTACTTTATTTTTTAATGTGAGAAAACCAAAGAGATAGTAATGTCTATTCCAATTGCTAAAATCATGTTACTAAATTGTGTGTATGTTTTATTTAGAGCCTGTTTATTCAGTGACATGAAAACATGTTTATAATATAAAGATTAACTTTAAAACTTATAAAATAAAAAGAAACACTTTCATGAAAGAACTTTTTAGCAGAAATAATATTCTATTTCTAAATTAAAAATACATTATCTTTTTGTATTATATACTTAACTATGAATTGTGGGTACATCATTATTTATCATAGACTATAATTTAAACCCAAACTTACAATACTCAGTTTATTTTAAATGGTGTGCTACAATTTTCATAACTTTTGTTTTTTATTTTTATCTTACAAAGTATACTTAAAATAGCATTTATATTTAATAAAAAAATTGTCACATTTATTATTCTAACTTTTTAAGTGATTGCTTTTTACAGTTTTAATTTGAAGCCTATAAATTCCCTCAATACATGTGAAAGTGACCATTCCACAGGAAATTTAATTTTTCAGAATTATATATGATAACTGCTTACTAATGGTGCCATCTTTTCATAACATGCATTATTCTTTGATACAGTAGAAAGTACCTCAATTTTAGAAATTTTCTTAAAATTATGAGATTTTTCACTTTCATGTAGAACTTTCATTTTTCAAAATTTCAGTAGTTTCTTTGATTAATCTGTGGACTTTTTTAGTGGATTTTTTCATTATTCATTCAAAAAACAACTTACCACCAGTAAAGTCACCAGTACCTTCATGTTTGCTTTATCCTCCCCCTTGTCATTTATAACATGTCCTTTAATACCTATTTTTAGAGAGTGAATTATTAGTAAATATTCTGAAAATTTGCAAGTGAAAAAATACAGAAAAATGGAAATTAGCTTTGCTCTAATTCAACATGCTTGTCATAGAACATTTAAGTGTTCAGATTCAATTATTACTATAAAGATATATCTACTGTTGTACAGATCTCCAGAATTTCATTTTGCGTAACTGAAACCTTATATCCATTTACAATAAGTCCTCCGTTTCCTCTTTTATTTAGCCCATGACAACCATCATTCTACTCTCTGCCTATATGACTTTGGCTATTTTGCATAACTCATATAAGGGGAATCATGCAGTATTTTTTCTTTTGTTACTGCTTATTTCACTTAGAATAATATACTTCAGCTTCATCCATGCTGTTGCAATAGCAGGATTTCTTTCAGTAGGTGAATAAAAGTCCATTATGTATATATCTCATATTTCCTTAATTCATTCATCCATCAGTGGATCCTTGGTTGTTGCCGTATCTTGGGTATTGTGAATAATGCTACAGTGAATATAGAAGTGCAGATATGTCTTCATGATCCTAATTTTAATTCTTTTGCATATTTATGTAGAAGTGATTGCTGGATCATATACTAATTGTAATTTGAATTTTTGAGAGGAACCTCCATACTGTTTTCTGTAATTCCTTCACCATTTTACATTTCCACTAGGTATAAGAGTTCTAATTTCTCCACATTCTTACTAACATATCATTTTTTTATAATAAAGCCATCTTAATAGGTATGAGGTAATAACTCATTGTGGTATTGATTTTCATTTCTCTGATAACTAGTAATATGGAGCACCTTTTCATATACTTGTTGGCCGTTTATATGTCTTCTTAGGAGAAATTTCTATTCAAGTCCTTTGCCCATTTTTAAATCATGCTATTTTTCTTTGATATTGTGTTGTAGGAGTTCCTTTATATTTTGGATATCAACCCCTTATCAGATATAAGGTTTGCAATATTTTTCCCCCATTTTGTAGATTGCCTTTTTATTTTGTTGATTATTCCCTTTGCTATGCAGGTTTTCAGATTTATATATGTCTATTATTTATATATTATGTCCATTTTTGTTTTTGTGAATGAATCTGGATGCATCATACTTCTTGATTTCATAGTATGTTACAAAGCTACCATAATCTAAATATTATGGTACTGATATAAATATAATCATATATACCAATGAGACAAAATAGAGAGCTCAGAAATAAACCCTCACTTATATGGTCAAAAAATCTTTCAGGGACACCTGGGTGGCTCAGTCAGTTAAGCAGCTGCGTTTGGCTCAGGTCATGATCCCAGGGTCCTAGGATCAAGTCCTGCATCAGCTTCCTTGCTCAGAAGGAACTTGCTTCTCCTTCTGCTGCTCTGCCTGCTGCTCTCCCTGCTTGTGCTTTCTCTCTCTCATAAATAAAGTCTTTAAAGAAAAAAAAATCTTTCATATGGCTGCCAAGGCTACACAACAGGGAAGTCTAGTTTCTTTAACAAATGGTGTTGGGACAACTGGATATCCACCTACAAAAGAACTAAAGGGGACTCTTACCTTCACCTCATCTTACACTATACACAAAAATCAACTCAAAATAAATTAAAGCCTTAAATATAACACCTGAAACTGTAAAACTCCTAAATTAAAACATAAGGGTAAAGCGTCTAGACTTTGGTCTTGGCAATGATTAGCTAGTACAACTTAACAGTATACTGCAATTTTTTCTTCAAAGTCACATCTAGAAAATGAATTCCATTTAAACAAAAATCTAATCTAAGTTAAGCATCTAATGAAAATTGATAATTTTGAAGCCGATTCCCTGTATTGAATCTTTAAGGTTCTATGAAAGTGTCTGTTTCCCTCTTTTATTCTTCTGTCACTGAACATACATACATGTATACGTGTGTACACCACAACTTCCATATATATGGAATATCAATGTATTTATCACATTCTCTGTTTCTCTTTCTCTTTTTGTCCCTCTCTCACTCTCTTACTCTCTATCTCCACCTTGTAGAAGAGAAGTGGTATGAAATTAAGGACCAAAATTATAGTTTATTAGTTCATCATGCATTAACATGAGCTTGGAAAATTCAAATGACCTTTGGATTTGCCAAATTTAGAAGATTTTGGAAAAAATTCTAAATATCTCTGGGTCTCTTTTCTATCAAGAAGTGTATGTTTGATGACAATTTTAACTTTATAAATAGCTCCTTCTATCATTATAAATTTGCTTCTTATTTTAGTGTAAATTATTCCTAAATCTTCTAAATATATGGTGATATATATGGTGATATATGTTTGTTTGTGGTAATAAAACTTATCTGTGATTTTATTTTATCCAATATAGTTTACATAATATATAAAGTTAAAAAAATTAGGAAAGATTAAAAATTACAATTTATTAAATCATTAAATAAGACACAGATTTGAAGTAATACATATTGTCCTCGTGTTCATGAGATAAACAGATAAATTTAATCACTGGCAGATAATGTCCTTGGATTCCACCTTTGAATAAATTTTCTTACAACTTTTAGTGCCTATTCAATTGGTATTAATTTTATTATTATTTGAGATGTTTGTGTTTATAGAATATATAATCCACTATTAGTAACAATATATCCCATATAAATTGTTATTAGTGATCCTAATTAATCAGATTCAACAAAAAGAAAGTAAATCATTTTGAAGTTCAGAATTTAGGATATTGGGAGGTATCAGATAAAGGTTTTTTTTTTAATGCAGATGGTCTTCTCACAAAATAATCTTTAATTCCAGCTTTTCATTATATAATTTTTTATCAGCCTTTTAAGAGCCTTATACAAGACTAGGTGACATGAGTTCTTTTTAATAGATTTCTTATTAACATTACAGAATATAACAGTTCTAACTCCAAAGTTCAATTTACTAATTAATGATAGGAAGCAGGATCCTAAGATTTATAGTACTTTGTTAAGTACTAGGAAGCCAGAATTTTTTAAAAGTAGAATGACAGAAAAAGAAAAAGCAAATCATCATTTGCTCTTATGAAAGCAATGACTGAGTATGGTAATGAGAAAATGACAAATTAGAGGAATGTTTTCTAAAGATAATCCTTAACAGGAAGCTACTACTATGACTATGTGCTATCTCATTAACAATGATGAAACCAAATGATATAGAGATTGTATTTTAGAAAGGTATGTATAATACACAATATCTACAAATATACTACTATATATAGAATATTTGTATATACGTTTACAGTTGAGTTCTACAACAATGATTATGGAATTTCACATATAGCATCTTTTATTTAAATATTCATGAATCTTCATATCTTCAACATTTTGTGAGGAGGGACTATTGTCACCTTTGGTTAGATGCTTGTTAAGATCTTTATAAATACTGTTTTTGTTTTCATATGTATGTGCTTTAAGATAAAATATTAATTTTAAAAAGTTAAATATCAACAAAAATCTGATATTTTACCTTTTAAATTATACAAGATTCTGGATATCTTAACTTGAGTATGTTGTTAAATAGCATTAGTTTCTATATACACATACACACACATATATATTCTCTCTCTTTCCCTTAACAATGTTCGGAGCCATAATCACTTAACTAATTGTTTTTGCTATTTTAAACATTAGTAAGGTGCTGTCATAGATTATTCACTTTAATGTTTGTATTTAGGTATTTATTATAAAAATATTACATATGTTGAGACTACCACCTTAAATACAAAATCTATCAAATTATTCAGTAGTAAATGGATCTAAAAACATCAAACCAAAAACAACATCCTGTTTCAGAGGGAGCCATTGTGAAACATCTGTCTCTCCTAAATATAATTAAGTAATCAGCTAAAAGGGGCCATGTGTTATTGAGTAACTCATCTTGAGTATATTTGCATTAATTCTCTAATCACTTGTAAAATACTAGTTTCAATGAAGTGTGACATGGCATATATTATAAGAACAAAACTGTTCTTAGGTTTCAAAAAATGATTAATTTCTATATGAATGTCTTACAGATGCATTTTTTAAAAAGAGGTTGCAAATTCATGAAAATACTGCACTGCTGGGAATGGCCAGCAATCCCTGTACTGATGGATGAAAGATTACTCCAAAATTTGCTGTGAAAGAGAGAAGGCAAGGAGGTCAGTGCTCAGAGAGGAAGACCCTTTGGTCTTCTTGCTCCCACTTCGATTGGTCCTTTAGGATAATCACAAATCCTTATCACTGTTTCTCAAGCACAAGATGTCTGACAAGGGATCTTACTGAAAGGAGGATCTGTTTATGGGAATATGCTAATCTGTGTGTTCTATGAGTTCTGCTAAAAATAGCCTAAGGGACAATGCATACAGCTCTTAGATCCAGGGTGTCTATTTGGGCCAAGAAAGCTTGGAGAGGGCAACTTCCCATGGCATTCTTCTGGTAGAGTGGTCAGCAGGCCCCAGCATTCCAAAGGCCTACGCCCTTCTCTAGAACCTTCCATAGCCTCCAATGGCTTCTGTGGTACATTTTAGCAAGCCAAGTATTATGGATGATTTCATGTTCTACATCAGCCCCAACTCTGCACTTTAGTGCCACATACCTTATGAGTTTCCTATGCTTCTAAGAATATTCCCTTTCATATTTTCAGAAAATTTCAGTTAAAGTTTCCAAGAGTGGTTTGCTTTTTTGGTTTATTTTTTTCTTCTTTTTTTTCATTAAAAAATTCCAAGTGAACTGCATCAGCCATGACATTAACGGTAATATGATATTTCATTCAGAAAACAACTATTTTTGAAAGCCCCATCTGCTACTGAGACAGTGTTTCAGTCCACCAGACTGATAACTTGAGCCTCCTCTATCATTCATGCTCAAATATTTATCTACATTACAAACATTTCAGAGCTATTTGTCTGGTTCTGCCACAAATCTTGTTTCCACAGCTATTGCTTAGGATTAAGTACTAATTTTTACTTTAAATGGTTTCCTTATCATATATATTTTCTCTTTCTTTCACCATTTTCCAGCTATCTTAAAGATTAAAAGAGATCTTTCCCACAGGTTTTTTAATATGTCCTTCATTATTATTAATCAGAGTTTAAAATTGACCCTAATTTTTATATTATTCCATCAATAGGATATTTAAAAATTAATGTTTATGTATATTTTTTAAAGATTTTATTTATTTGTCAGAGAGAGAGAGAGAGAGCACAAGCAGGGGGAGTGGCAGGCAGAGAGAGAAGCAGACTCCCTGCTGACCAATGAGCCTGATGTGGGACTCCATCCCAGTACCCTGGGATCATGACCCAAGCCAATGGCAGATGCTTAACCAACTGAGTCACCCAGGTGTCCCCGTTTATGTACTCTTAATAGCAAACATTAAAAATAGATGATAAAATAATATATTCATAATCTAATTCAGAGGTCAACACATTTTCACTTACTGATAAATAAGTAGAATATGAGTAAGTTTGTAAAAGTCTTAATGCTGAAAACCAACTTGAAATAACCACTTTAAATAAAGCATTTCAGTGAAAACAGTAGAATACATATTCTTTAAACTTTATAGAATTTATATTCATACCACATATGCTATATATAATACAAAATATATTCTCAAACCACAATTAAATTATAAATCAATAACTAAAAGGTTTTTGACCCAAAACATGTTGATACTAAAAAGTCCAGTTCTAAATACTAAATAGGTTAATAGAAAAAAAAATTAGAAATATTTAAACTGAATGAAAGTGAAACATAGTATTTTAATATTTGTGAAATATACGTGTAACAATCCATTTAGGGCAATTGATAGCACTAAATTGTTATGTTAGAAAAAAGGAAATCAATGACCTCAAGTCTTTATGTTTCAAAATAGGATGTAAAATTAAATTAAAAAACAAGCAGGATATATTTATAAAGTGGTAAAATCAATGAAATAGGAAAATATATTAAAATCTATAATACCAAATGCTTGTTCATTGTTCTGATTAGTAACATTACTAAACTCTTGCAAATCTATCAGAAAGAGGAAAAAATCCCATTAACTAATATCAAGAATAAGACCAGAGTAGCAAAACTTTTTCATGACAAGACCAAAATACTACCCAAATTCAAGATAACTTATAAAGCTCCATGCATTAAAACAATGTGGGGGTGCCTGGGTGGCTCAGTCAGTTAAGTGTCTGTTTCTTGGTTTCAGCTCAGGTTGTGATCTCAGGGTCATGATCTCAAGGTTGTGAGATCATGCCCCATATTGGGCTTTGCTCTCAGTGTCAAGACTACTTGGGACTCTCTTTCAGTAAATAAATAAATCTTTAAAGAACAAAACAAAAAACAAAAGCAAAAAAACATGACATTGACAGAGATTTGGATCAATGGGATAGAATAGAATACAGAAATAGTTTCATTCTAAGATAGATAATTTTTTGACAAAGTTGCCAATACAATTTAATGACAAAAAGATAATCCTTTCAGCAAATAGTCCTTTTACAGCTGGATAGCCATATGCAGAAATAAATGAACTTCAACCATTACATTACAATATTACATGATTGCCAATGTTAACTCAAAATTGATCATAGGCAGAACGTACATGGTAAAACCATCAAAGTTTTGTAAGAAAATCCAGGAGAAAATCCTAGTGTGCTTGTATCTAGCAAAGTTTACTTAAATGACCCAAAACTATAAAAGAATAAAAAATTTAGTTTGTTGTATTTCTACCCAATAATAATGAACTATCAGAAAAAGAAATTAAGAAAAACACTCCTATTTACAATCACAACAAAAGGAATAAAATACCTTAGAATATATCTAAGGATATGAAAACCTGCATTCCAAAAATTATGACACTGATGAAAGAAATTGAAGGAGACAGAAGTAAATGGAAATAATATATGCTCAAGGATTGGAAGAATTAATAGTGTTAAAATGTCCATACTACAAAAGGCTTGAATAGCCAAAGCAATCTTGAGAAAAAAGGACAAACTGAGGTATATACTCCCTGGTTTAAAACTACAGTACAAAACTATGGTAACCATAAAAACAGATACATGGAATAATGGAGCAGAACAGACAATCCAGAAATAAATCCTCATATACATGGTCAATTAGTTTGCAACAATGGTGCCAAAAATACACAATAGGTAAAGGACAGTTTCCTCAATAAACATTGTTAGGAAAGCTGAATATTCACATGCAAAAGGATGAAACTAAACCTCTAACATACACCATACACAAAAAGTAACCCAAAATGAATTAAACACTTGCACATAATATCTGGAAACATAAAATTCCTAGAAGGAAACATAGCTGGTAAGCTTCTTGACGTTAGTCTTGACAATGATTTTTTTTTTATTTGACACCAAAAGCAAAAGCACCAAAGCAAAAATAAGCAAATAGGACGACATCAAACTAAAAAGCTTCTGCATAGTAAATAGAACCACCAACAAAATGAAAGGGAAACCTACTGAATAGAAGAAAATATTTGCAAATCATATATCAAATAAGCAGTTAATATCCAAACTATAATTCTTTTAAAGTATAATTCAATAGCATAAAAACAATCTAATTAAGAAATGGACAGAGGATCTGAATAGACATTTTTCCAAAGAAGACATACAGATGACCAACAGACATATTAAAAGATGCTTGACATAATCTGATCATAAGGGAAAAGCAACTCTAAACCACAATGAAGTATCACTTCATACCTATGAGAGTGGTGATCATCAAAAAGATTAGAACTTGCAAGTGTTGGTGAGGATATGGAGAAAAGAACTTCTATGTACTCTTGGTGGGAATGTAACTTGGTACAGCCACCAGAGAAAACAGTATGGAGGTTCCAAAATAATTCAAAATATAAAATATAAAAAGAAAATGGATTATGTTCTTTGTGGTATTCATATGTGTTCTGCTGAAACACTAATTCTAAGTTTTTGCTAACACAATTTATGTTGTTTTATTTTCAGTTTCAATATAACTTGCAGAGTGGAGCTTTCCCTAAACTTTCAACTAGGTTGAGACTCTTGAATCATTTAGACTCTCATCACATCATATGTATATTTATAGTCCCATGAAGACTGAAATCTCTAAATAAGAACTGTGTCTGCTTATCCTACTGCGAGTTCCTGGAACATAAGAGAATATGGTAAACATTGACTTATAAGGTGCATATATACCTAATAAACTTCTAACAACCTAAGATGAAGAAATGGAGATCTAAGAACTTTCATAAATTCAGAGTATAACTGGCTGAAGACAAGAACTACTACTACTGATCACATCTTTCAGTTCTCAGTTCAGTGTGTGTGTGTGTGGCTTTTTGTTTTACCTTCTACATTAGGTTGGCTAAAGACAAAATTAATTATTAAAATGAGTAAACCTCCAAATTTGAAATTTGTTATGTTATTTCTCCCTTACCTACAATCAAAAGTTGATTTTGCAGATTGGATAACACTTTCTAATTGTGATACAATGACCAAGGCTTTTTCCATTTGGAACATTTTTGGTTTTTAAGTTGTATTATTTGTTTATTTATATTTTATTCCACATACAGCAGTTGAAAGTATACTTCTGAAAACTATAATATACATTGTAACAAATTAAAGAAACAAACTTAAGAAGTTAAAAAATGGCCAAAACGTAAAACACATTTAAAATTTGTATATTCTACAAGAGAACAATCCTGAGTTTGCCAATATTTTGTTTGTTTTGTTTCAAGTTTTTATTTGAATTCTAGTTAGTTAACATATAGTGTAGTATGGTTTCAGGAGTAGAAATCAGTAATTGATCAGTTACATAGAACACCCAATACTCGTCACAACAAGTGCCCTCCTTAATACCTACCACCCATTTAACCCAACCCCACCCACATACCTCTAGCAACCCTCAGTTTGACCATATGGATACTCAGTTTATGTTGGAAGCTGTCTCTGTTCCACCCAGCTGGAAGGGAGAATGACCAAAAACATTCTCTGTGGGAGATTTCTGCAGGCTGGACCTGAAAGTAGTGTACATTACTTCTTCCCACATTTCATTCATCAGCTTAGTCAAACAGCCTCACCTACATGCAAGAGAAACTGGGAAATGGACTCTAGTTGTGTGACAAGAAAAAGTAGACAACAGCCAGTCTTTGCCAAATGAAATACACTGTAATTAATATGTAGCTTCTAGAATGTCAAAATACAAGTGCTCTCTTTTAAAGTGGTACCTATTAGGAGTAAGGTTAGGCATAACACAGTATCTAACAGACTGAGCTAATTTTGATGGGCATAATTTAAAACATATGACAGAATAATGGCATTTCTATACAACTTAAAGGCCATAAAACTGTAATCACCTCTTCTAACTAAAATGTTCTAATCAGTACTGAATTACACTTCTTGTTAGGTGAAAATTATTACAGCTACTTACTCTGCTTCATAGTTTCACACTCTTGTTAGATATTAAAATGGTGAAAGGAATTCTTTTATTTTCTTAAAGAATAGATTATCATAAAGGTCACTGAGGTCTATATGCTCTAGAAGAAAACAAAGGAGATTTTACTTTGGATGTAAAAAAAGAAATTCATTTTACTTAACATCAAATTCAAATTTCCTTGTATTGAGGAAAATACCCCTTGGGTTCAGGGTTAAAATGTTAGAGTAGAGGTGCCTGAGTGGCTCAGTCAGTTAAGCATCTGCCTTCGGCTCAGGTCATGATCCTGGGGTCCTAGGATCGAGTGCCGTGTTAGGCTCCCTGCCCAGAGGGGTGTCTGTTTCTCCCTCCCCCTCTGAAGCTCCATCTGCTTGTGCTCTCTGTCTCAAATAAAAAATAAAAATCTTTAAAAAAAAAGTTAGTGTAAATAATGCATAAAGAGAATAATGGTTATAAGTTGAGTTTACTAAAATTGCATGTACTACACAACAAAATGGGAGAAAACATACATTGCCAATGATGCAGGCCAATGATGCAGTTTTTCCCAAAACTGGAAGTCGTTTTGGAAGCAATGTCATTTTAAATTCTATCAATATATTTTTCCTTCAAAGGTAATTTTGCAAAAAAAAATTTTTAATTGCATATTTTCATGTAATATCACTAATTGCATATGATATGGTTTCTATATTTTAGTACGTAGAGATAAATTCCCAGAAGAAAAATACTCAGTTTAGGTTGATATAATTGTAAAAGCAATCTAGAGGTGACAGTGATTTGCATTCATTCTTAGTTTCAGTTTGTATCTGAAGAAGAAAACCAATTCAGTTTCACTAGGCCTAATGTCCATGCTAATTTTCCTGGCTGTGCTTCTGCCTATTTTGATAACCCTGGCCAAATATTATGTTGGCACCACTGTAAATAGTCAAGGAGATTTAAGGATAACATTACACAAATTAACAGCAATTTATATAATTATATGATTTTATTTTTATTTAAGTATCTGATAAATAATACCTATTATTGGATTGTTTCACTATTACATAATATTTTTTGAAAATATTCAGTCACATCAAATTTAACTGTGGTGTAACAGAGAATCCATGTATTATAAAGGAATATACAAAATGTGGGAATGCCACTTCATTATTTACCAAATTAAAGCAAAGCAAAAGTATAGATTTGGTGGTCATTTGTGTTATGCATGTGCTGTATTTGTATTATACATATGTGTTCTATGTTCTAGGCTTTTAAGAAAAAATGGACTTTTGATACAATGGATAATTTTCATGTTACAGTTATAAGCATAACCAAACTGAAATAGAAAACTAGATATCTATACATGTATATATAGTTTGGCTTGTCACTAGGGCACTAGAGTATATTGATGACCCTAGAAATATACATACATAAAATATATATTCATAAGTAGACTCTACCCACATAGTTTGACTTAAATATAGAATTAGTGGGTCTGTTATGGTGGTTTATCAATAATTATTTATAATAATTGATAGAGAAGGGTATTTAAGTATTTATTGTCTCACCAGTACATACAAAACCTCTTCATAAAGCTCAGGACCATTTCCTCATGTTTAGGTCTAGGAATCATCTCTTTGTGTTCCTTATTATCAAATTGCCAGTCTGAGAGCCATCGTGGAAACATTGACTAGAGAAAGTGGACATACGGTCAGTCATACACAGTCTTAAGCCAAAGCTTGGGTAATGGATCATAGATGGCCCAGAGGCCTGAACTCTGAGTCAAGGTGTCACTTATGATCAGTATATCAGCACCCTTCTTCCTACTCAAATTAAAGTAATCTCATCAAACAATTACAGGCCAATGGGAGTGATCTACTCTCCAGGCCACCTCCTTGTGACTGAGGTCTGGCCACTGTGCCCCAAGATGACCTGATCTGCCCAAGATCCACAGCTCCCCAGGGTCATCTGATTGAACACATTCATGGGACAGAGTGCTGGAAGTATGATAAGGTATGATAGCACTAAAAAAATGCAGATTTTTATATAAGCTTATAATTTATATTTGATTTTAAAAGAAATAAGATGCAAAGTTATCCCATACATAACGTGTTGGAAACTAAAACTAGAAATACGGTTGAATATGGGATTAAAATTTAGTATTAGCATAAATAATAACATGAGACCTATTTATAAATGATAAAAGAGAAAAGGAAATAGCTCTAACTAAAATAGATATGTCAAAACATATTATAGACTGCCTAATTAGAGAAAATGAAGACAGACAATATTCCAACAAATGAACTGGGCCAACATTTTGTGTTGTCAAAACAAGAAAATCATGACAAATTATAGCAAAAGGTGTATTTTGTATATGAAATCTTACCAGTATTGATGTACATACACATTCCCTGGTATTTAAAATTTTTTGATAACATATGGTTGATAGGCTATCAAAATACAGGAGAGATTGTAAAAAGAAAGAATAATACAGTAGACATTTAATGTACGCCATACCTTTAAGAGAGTAGGAAATTAATATTATGCCCCCAAATACATACAAATTAAATTAATTAAAAGTAATTATTTTCAAAACTTAGGTTAATCAATTAGTTATTTAAAAGTAACATCTTTTTTTATAAGTTTACATATGTGAATAGTAAAGTTTCATTAACACAGAATATTTTAATCCACAAATGCTTTATGAAGTTCATTACATAGTTGGTTTATAAGATTTTTAAATTCTCACTGATTTTTCTCAAAAAGTATCTAGGCTCACCATAATAATACTATCCTAGTGAAGTCATGTACGTCCCAATGTTTCCATTGTGTAGCACTGCTTTATAAAATAATTATTTACAGTATCAAAATAATACTTGACTTTATTAAAGTTAAAACTTTAGCTCTTCAAAATTAGTTTTTAAGAAAACAAAAAGGCAAGCCACAGAATTAGATTAAATATTTAAAACACACAGATCTGACAAGCTTTTTATATATACAGAATGTTTATATATAGATCTATGTAGATCTATATAACCCTTACAACTCAATAATAAGAATCCAATTTAAAATGGTCAAAATGTAAGCAAACACTTTAAAAAACAAGATCTATGTATGATCAACACATAAAAATTTCTTAAACTCATTACTCCTCAGGAGGTGCTAATTAAGGCTACACTGTGATAACACCACACACATACAGGAATGGTTTAAACTAAAAGCATTAGGATAAACAGGAAAAAAAGAATACAGACAAAAATAATTGCTAGAGAAAATGTGAAGGAACTGTCTTGCTGGTGAGTCTTGAAAATGGGGCAACTACTTTGGAAAGCTATTGACAGTTTTTATAAAGTTGTACTGTTTCTCCCTAATTTATATGAACCTGCCATCTTGTCATTATGCATGTATTGAAAGAAGCATCATTTTCTTCCTTTTGTAAATAATTTATACTTGAGGAACATATGTTATTGCTTCTATTTCATCATTTTTGAGGATACATTCTTTTTTTTAAACTTAGTGTGCTCTTTTTGTTGTTTCAAGTTTTTATTTAAATTCCAGCTATATGTTCTTTAAAAGTTTTGAGGGCTTGTTATTTGGAATGGAACAATAATTATCAGACTGCTAATAATAGGTACCATGATTTAACCATGTATTGCTCATCTATTATATGGCAGGCCCTCTTTGGGACTCTGAGAAACATAAAAGATTAAAATTAATCTCGCACTTGAGGACCCACTATCTGCTGGCAAAGATATTTATCACTGTATTTCAGCATCCCTAAATTGCCATGGATTATAACAATTATTTTACATACTCTTAAGAAAGAACAAAATACTGTCAATTAAAACTGAGCTAATCATCTCTTATCTCGTTAATTATAATACACTTCCAGATTTCAGAGGTATTAGAATATAGAAAAATACTCATTTAGAACATCTGAAATATGATACTGGTATCAATGTGATAAATGCTTTATCAACCTGAAGACAGAGAGCAAAGAGAAGAGAAATAGCTAAGGCTGGTTTTTCTTGGGAGAATGGAGGAGAGGGCATTTATGCTATGTCATAAATGATAAATAATATTTAAGATATGTCATAAAGAGGGTACCTGGGTGGCTCAGTCTTTAAGCATCTGCCTTTGGCTCATGATCCCAGGGTCCTGGGATTGAGCCCCACATCGAGCTCCCTGCTCAGGGGGAAGGCTGCTTCTCCCTCTCCCACTCCCCCTGCTTGTATTCCCTCTCTCTCTCTCCCTGTCAAATAAAATCTTTAAAAAAAAAAAAGGATATGTCATAAAGAATAGGTGGAGATTTTATGGTAGCACATTTAAGTAAGAAAATATTATCACTCTCCGATGCCTAAATTCTATAATCCTACAGTAAGTCACTAGTAAAATGTATTATCATAATTGCAATTCACCCTCATGTATTTCATGCTATTGAGTGCTACTCTCTGTTTGTCATTATTTTAATAGTTATTTTATCCCTTCAGACCATAGGTTTTTGTGTTGTTTTTTTTTTATCTAAATAGCCTAATTTTTCCTTTATTATCTGTGTCTTAACAGTTTGCCCACTGCCATCAGCTACCAGCTTTCAAAGTCAAATTTTCAGACTTTTCTTTCTGTTACATTGAAGTATTTCCCTAGCAAAGCCCATGTGGAAATACCATAATTTTATTCTTATGCCAGAGCTCTTTTGAAAGTTTTCAGGCATTCCATTTCTAGAATGTACAGTCATTCTACTCAAGGAGTATTAGACAAAATGTATTTTAGACAAATGATTATCCCAAACTCCTCCATTCTTTGTGCCTCAGTTGGAGATTTTTTCTGCTATAGTTTGAGGTAGAACTCTAGCCTATTAACTTTACTGGTGAGATAAGTATTTTATGTAATTTTCATAATCCACAATCAGATTAAACAGTGATAACTATTTCTTTTAGTCATCTATATCTTTTCAGTAAGACCCTATCAAAGGCTGTCTATTTGTTTAAATATCACATATTAAAAATGTATGACTTCATTTTTAAAATTACCTTCCCCAAAATATTTTA
Source organism: Mellivora capensis (assembly GCA_004024625.1). Lineage (NCBI taxonomy): Eukaryota > Metazoa > Chordata > Mammalia > Carnivora > Mustelidae > Mellivora > Mellivora capensis. The sequence continues at coordinate 46,158 of PISX010004966.1, read as the reverse complement.
TTTATTGAACTTTTTTTTATTGAACTTTATTAAGAACTGCTAATTGTGAACAACTGATAATAGGTAATGGATAAACAACAGAAAAGAAAAAATGGTCTATTTTCTTTCTTATTTTCCTATACCATTACCAGAAAAATATTTATTATCCCTATGCTTCTGAAGACATTTTCTATGAACTTAAAAATATGATTTTGAATAAATACATAAATGAGGTTTGAAGAGAAATTTTTAAATGATTATAACATGCCAACAGTATGCAAAGTTATTTCATTGAAAGGCTCTTTCAAAAGCTTTAATAGGGATATTTTTCCAATTCTCATGGAGAAGATAATGACTAATTTTCATGTTAATGCTATGACCCTGATAGAGGGCAATTATCTCGGAAAACCAATCAAATATTCATTAGAGCTGAATAAATTTGTTATTTAACTTAACTGCCTTTTTGGAAACTCAAATGCCAATTTTAAAATGATCTAAGGAGTATCTAACTGCATCAGCTGGCCCATGTTTTAGGGTCTTTTCTATCTAGGTGCTCTACTATATCATCTTAAAAACTGCTATTCTTAACTTACTTCTGGATCAAATTTACATAAAACGATCACATTCAATATGATGTATGAGAGCATAAAAATTCAGAATGCAACTAGATTTATAGCAGTGAAGTGAAATTTGACGCACTCCCTCCTGGCTGGTCATGTGCCAAGAAAGATGATACCTAAGCAACTTCTAATAAAGTCAACTGAAGCAGGTCCTTGGAGAGACTGACTCCACTTTGTGGTAGCTGGAAAAATGGAGGAGTAAACTGAACCCACATGCACTGTATGCTCATAATTCCATAATCATACATCCAGAGAATCACAGAAAGGAGGAATCCTATCATTTTCTCCCTTCTGAGTGCATTTATGTTTCATATAATTCATTTATATTTCAGCTTTTCTTCCTAAATAATATCAAATAAAAGATTTCTTCTTATAAGTTAACTGTTTGAACTCCCAAGTCCAATTTTTCCACTGAAAATTAAAGAGTGGTTGTTATAAAGTCATACATTGTTGGCAAATTGGTTTGGCTTTCTTTCTTTTTTAAAATTTTTTTCTTTAAAATATATAGCTGTGAGTCCATCATTGAACATAAAAAGTAGAGCATTGCCTGTACTTTGCATCCACTTACGTTCTGCTCCATTTGCCTATTTTCCTACCCTCTAATCCATAGATAAACACCAGACTTTGACTTGAGCATTCATTATTTCTTTTGAAAAATATTACACTTGTCTTTAAATAACATGTTATTCGACTGTGCTTTTTTAATACAAATTCTAGATAAAGGGTATCACTGTGTGTAGTATTTTAGAAGTTACATTCTTCAAAGAAAATTAAATTTCTAAGATTCATCTGTATTAAATATACTCCTCCATGTATCTAGGTGTCTTTTAATAGATTTAAATATTTTTAACATAACAACTTTGCATAAGTTTTATTAGATGCATTTCTAATTACCTTAAAATAGTGTGGTAATTATAAATAGCATTATTTTTATTTAAATTTAAAATTTTTAAAGTTTACTCATATAGAAGTATATGACTGATTTTATCAAATTTTGGCCAATTATCAGTTTTCAAATTTTGAAATGTTTAATTGTTGCCCTAGCAATGACCATTTTACTTTCTCTCTGAATTTGACTACTATATTGAATTTCTCCCCATGAATTTTTAAATGTTTAATTGTTGCCCCAGCAACACCTTGCTACTTTCTCTGAATTGACTACTGTCAGTACCTCATATAAACGGAATTGTACAGAATTTATCTTTTTGCAGTGGGTTTATTTCATCTGGCATAATACCCTCAAGTTTCATTCAGGTTGTAGCATAGTTTACAATTTCCCTTTTAAAGCTGAAAAATACTCATTTGGATGTATGTACCACATTTGGCTTACCCATTCATCTATAAATGGGCACTTAGCTTGCTTTTACTTTTTGGCTATTATGAATAATGCTGCTATGGACATGACTGTACAAATATTTCTTCAAGACCCTGCTTGTAGTTCTTTTGACTATGTACCCAGAAGTAGATATTTATTTTATATTTTGAATTCTAATCCAGTACTAATGTATTACTTTGTTCTTTAAATGGCTACAGTTTGGCTTTTAGAAGCTCTTTTATTTGGCATCTATGTCCCTCTGACATACCACTATCACTGTGTGCAGGCATGCATATGTGTGTGTATGGGTGTACAAGACTGTGTGTGCAGAGCTCTAGATCATCCACTGACACTACAAGATACTGTAGGTTCATATTGTGTAGTTCCTTCTTCACTCTTTAAATCAGAAGACTTTGTTTCTTCTGTTGGTGAATGATATGAGAAACCATGATTGAAATGGTAAGTGTAATCATTGCTACTGAGTTTCTTTTCTTCTAAGCCCTTTCAGCTTACAGGGTAAGAAAATATATGTATGTTGCTAACCTATGTATATGCATATATCTATAAATACTTCTCTATATATATGCCTTCATACTGATTTCTCCAACCCTAATTCATTACCCCATGGGTCTTTATAGTTTCATCCTCATAATTATAGGTAAATGCCCATTCCAAAAGTGAAAAACCTGATTTTCACCTTCTGCTATCCATTTGCTTAAGGGTTCAATTCCCATACACATTATAGCACCATCAGACTTGTTGCCATGTGGGATGCCTGGGTGGCTCAGTTATTAAAGCGTCTACCTTTGGCTCAGGTCATGATCCCGGGGTCCTAGAATCAAGTCCTGCATTGGGCTCTTGCTCAGCAGGGAGTCTGCTTCTTCCTTTACCTGCCACTCCCTCTGCTTGTCTGCTCTCTCTCTCTCCCTATGATAGAATAGAATGGAATAGAATAGAATAGAATAGAATAGAATAGAATAGAATAGAATACTGTTAACATGTATCCCTGTAGGAAAAAAATATTGTTTTTATGTTTAGACTTCATTGTTTATATACAATTACATTGTACATAATCAAAGATTACATTTTTTATATACAATTTCTTTTACCTTCAGTTTGAAAGATTTATTTATTCATTTATTCATTTATGTAGTTATTTTTAATTTTTTAAATATTTTTTTATTAACATATAATGTATTATTAGCCCCAGGGGTAAAGGTCTGTAAATTGCCATGTTTACACACTTCACAGCACTCACCATAGCACACACCCTCCCCAATGTCCATAACCCAACCACCCTCTCCCTACCCACTCCCCCTGGCAACCATCAGTTTGTTTTGTGAGATTAAGAGTCTTTTATGGTTTGTCTCCCACATTGTCTCCCACATTGCTTCTCAACTTCTTCATATCAGGGAGATCATATGATAATTGTCTTTCTCTGATTGACTTATTTCACTAAGCATAATACCCTCTAGTTCCATCCATTCATTGCAAATGGCAAGATTTCATTTCTTTTGATGGCTACATAGTATTCCATTGTATATATATACCACTTCTTCTTTACCCAGTCATCTGTTGATGAACATCTAGGTTCCTTCCATAGTTTGGCTATTGTGGACATTGCTGCTATAAACATTTGGGTGCATGTGCCCCTTCAGATCACTACATTTGTATATTTAGGGTAAATACCCAGTAGGGCGATTCCTGGGTCATAGGGTAGCTCTATTTTCAACTTTTTGAGGAACCTCCATGCTGTTTTCCAGAATGGTTGCACCAGCTTGCATTTCCACCAACAGTGTAGGAGGGTTCTCCTTTCTCCACATCCTCGCCAGCATCTGTCATTTCCTGACTTGTTAATTTTAGCCATTCTGACTGGTGTGAGGTGGTATCTCATTGTGGTTTTGATTTGTATTTATTTCCCTGATGCTGAGTGATGTGGAGCACTTTTTCATGTGTCTGTTGGCCATCTGGATATCTTCTTTGCAGAAATGTCTGTTCATGTCCTCTGCCCATTTCTTGGTTGGATTATTTGTTCTTTGTATGTTGAGTTTGAGAAATTCTTTATAGATTTTGGATACTAGCCCTTTATCTGATATGTTGTCTGTAAATTTCTTCTCCTATTCTGTCAGTTGTCTTTTGGTTTTGTTACTGTTTCCTTTGCTGTGCAAAAGCTTTTGATCTTGATGAAGTCCCAATAGTTCATTTTGCCCTTGCTTCCCTTGCCTTTGGCGATGTTTCTGGGAAAAAGTTGCTGCTGCTGAGGTCAAAGAGGTTGCTGCCTGTATCTCCCCAAGGATTTTGATGGAGAGGAGAAGGGAGTTGAGGGAAATTGGAGGGGGAGATGAACCATGAGAGACTATGGACTCTGAAAAACAACCTGAGGGTTTTGAAGGGGTGGGAGGTGGGAGGTTGGGGGAGCCAGGTGGTGGGTATTATGGAGGGCACGCATTGCATGGAGCACTGGGTGTGATGCAAAAACTATGAATTCTGTTATGCTGAAAAGAAATTTTAAAAAATTTTAAAAAAAGGATTTTGATGTATTCCTTTCTCACATTGAGGTCTTTCATCCATTTTGAGTCTGTTTTCATCTGTGGTGTAAGGTAATGGTCCAGTTTCATTTTTCTACATGTGGCTGTCCAATATTCCCAACACCATTTGTTGAAGAGACTGTCTTTTGTCCACTGGACATTCTTTCCTGCTTTGTTGAAGATTAGTTGACCATAGAGTTGAGGATCTATTTCTGGGCTCTCTATTCTGTTCCATTGATCTATGTGTCTGTTTTTGTGCCAGTACCATACTGTCTTGATGATGACAGCTTTGTAATAGAGCTTGAAGTCCGGAATCGTGATGCCACCAACTTTGGATTTCTCTTTCAACATTCCTCTGGCTATTTGAGGTCTTCACTGGTTCCATATAAATTTTAGGATTATTTGTTCCATTTCTTTGAAAGAAATTGATGGTATTTTGATAGGGATTGTATTAAACATGTATATTGCTTTAGGTAGCATAGATATTTTCACAATATTTGTTCTTTGAATCCATGATCATGGAACATTTTTCCATTTGTTTGTGTCTTCCTCCATTTCTTTCATGAGTACTTTATAATTTTCTGAGTACCTATTCTTTGCCTCTTTGGTTGGGTTTATTCCCAGGTATCTTAAGGTTTTGGGTGCAGTTGTAAATGGGATTGGCTCCTTAATTTCTCTTTCCTCTGTCCTGTTGTTGCTGTATAGAAATGCAACTGATTTTGTGCATTGATTTTATATCCTGACACTTTACTGAATTCCTGTACAAGTTCCAGCAGATTTGGAGCAGAGTCTTTTAGATTTTCCACATAAAGTATCATTTCATCTGCAAAGGATGATAGTTTGATTTCTTTGCTGATTTGGATGCCTTTAATTTCTTTTTGTTGCTGAGGCTAGGGCTTCTAGTTTGATTTTGATTTGATTTGCTGAGGCTTTTTGCAGCATTTGATTGCTGAGGCTAGGGCTTCTAGTACTGTGTTGAATAGCAGTGGTGATAATGGACATCCTTGCCATGTTCCTCACCTTAGTGGAAAAGCTCTCAGTTTTTCTCCATTGAGAATGATGATTGCGGTGCGTTATTCATAGATGGCTTTGATGATATTGAGGTATATACCCTCTGTCCATACACTTTAAAGGGTTTTGATCAAGAAAGGATGCTGTACTTTGTCTAATGCTTTTTCAGCATCTATTGAGAGTATCATATGGTTCTTGCTCTTTCTTTTATTTGTATTGTATCACATTGATTGATTTGCGGATGTTGAACCAAACTTGCAGCCCTGGAATAAATCCCACTTGGTCGTGGTGAATAATCCTTTCAATGTACTGTTGGATCCTATTGGCTAGTATTTTGGTGAGAATTTTCACATCTGTGTTCATCAAGGATATTGGTCTGTAATTCTCTTTTTTTGATGGGATCTTTGTCTGCTTTTGGGATCAAGGTAATTCTGGCCTCATAAAATGAGTTTGGAAGTTTTCCTTCCATTTCTATTTTTTAGAACAGTTTCAGGAGAATAGGTATTAATTCTTTAAATGTTTGGTAGAATTCCCCCTGGGAAGCCATCTGGCCCTGGGCTCGTCTTTGTTGGAAGATTTTTTTTTTTTTTAAGATTTTATTTATTTATTTGACAGAGAAAGACACAGCCAGAGAGGGAACACAAGCAGGGGGAGTGGGAGAGGGAGAAGCAGGTTTCCTGCCAAGCAGGGAACCCGATGCGGGGCTCGATCCCAGGACCCTGGGATCATGACCCGAGCCGAAGGCAGACGCTCAACGACTGATCCACCCAGGTGCCCCTGTTGGAAGATTTTTGATGGCTGCTTCAATTTCCTTACTGGTTATCGGTCTTTTCAGGTTTTCTATTTCTTCCTGGTTCAGTTGTGGTAGTTTATATGTCTCTAGGAATGCATCCATTTCTTCCAGATTGTCAAATTTGCTACTGTATAGTTGTTCATAGTATGTTCTTATAATTGTTTGTATTTCTTTGGTGTTTGTTGTTATATCTCCTCTTTCATTCATGTTTTTATTAATTTGGGTCCTTTCTCTCTTCTTTTTGATAAGTCTGGCCAGGGGTTTATCTATCTTATTAATTCTTTCAAAGAACAAGCTCCTAGTTTCGTTGATTTGTCCTATTTTTTGTTTATTTGTTTCTATTTCATTGATTTCTACTCTGATCTTTATTATTTCTCTTCTCCTGCTAGTTTTAGGCTTTCTTTGTTATTGTTTCTCCAGCTCCTTTAGGTGTAGGGTTAGGTTGTGTATTTGAGACCTTTCTTATTTCTTGAGAAAGGCTTGTACCGCTATATATTTTCCTCTCAGGACTGCCTTTGCTGTGTCCTACAGATTTTGAACCATTGTGTTTTCATTTTCATTTGTTTCCATGAATTATTTTAATTCTTCTTTAATTTCCTGGTTGACACATTCATTCTTTAGAAGGATGCTGTTTAGTCTCCATGTATTTGGGCTCTTTCCAACTTTCCTCTTGTGACTGAGTTCTGGATTCAGAGCATTGTGGTCTGAAAATAGGCAGTGAATGATCCCAAATTTTGGTACCAGTTGAGACCTGATTAGTGACCCAGGATGTGATTCTATTCTGGAGAATGTTCCATGTTAATTAGAGAAGGATGCATATTCTATTGCTTTGGGATGGAATGTTCTAAATATATCTGTGATGTCCATCTGGTCCAGTGTGTCATTTAAGGTCTTTATTTCCTTGTTGATCTTTTGCTTAGATCATCTGTCTCTTTCAGTGAGGGGAGTGTTAAAGTTCCTTACTATTATTGTATTATTGTTGATGTGTTTCTTTGATTTGTTGTTAATTGGTTTATGTAGTTGGCTGCTCCCATGTTAGGGGCATAGATATTTAAAATTGTCAGATCTTCTTGTTGGACAGACTCTTTGAGTATGATATAGTGTCCTTCCTCATCTCTTATTATAGTCTTTGGCTTAAAATCTAATTGATCTGATATAAGGATTGCCACCCCAGCTTTCTTTTGATGTCCATTAGCGTGGTAAATTGTTTTCCACCCCCTCACTTTAAATCTGGAGGTGTCTTTGGGTCTAAAATGGGTTTCTTGTAGGCAGCATATTGATGGGTTTTGTTTTTTTATCCATCCTGATACTCTGTGCCTTTTGATTGGGGCATTTAGCCCATTTACTTTCAGGGTAATTATTAAGAGATATGAATTTAGTGCCATTGTATTGCCTGTAAGGTGACTGTTACTTATATTGTCTCTGTTCACTTCTGGTGTACTACTTTTAGGCTCTCTCTTTGCTTAGAGGACCCCTTTCAATATTTCCTATAGAATTGGTTTGGTATTTACAAATTCTTTTAGAATTTGTAAATTCTAAATTCTGGAAGCTTTTTATGTCCCTATTTTCAATGATAGCCTAGCTGGATATAGTATTCTTGACTGCATGTTTTTCTCATTTAGTGCTCTGAGTATATCATGACAGTCCTTTCTGGCCTTCCAGGTCTCTGTGGATAAGTCTGCTACTAATCTAATATTTTGACTATTATATGTTACAGACTTCTTATCCCAGGCTGCTTTCAGGATTTTCTCTTTGTCACTAAGATTTGTAAGTTTTACTATTATATGACAGGGTATGGACATATTCTTATTGATTTTGATGGGGGTTCTCTGTGCCTCCTGGATTTTGATGCTTATTCCCTTTACCATATTAGGGAAATTCTCTACAGTAATTCACTCCAATATACCTTCTGCCCCTCTCTCTCTTTCTTCTTCTGGAATCCCAATTAACTAATGTTGTTTTGCCTTATGGTATCACTTATCTCTCAAATTCTCCCCTCTTGGTTCAGTAGTTATTTGTCTCTCTTTTGCTCAGCTTCTTTATTCTCTGTCATTTGGTCTCTTATATCATTAATTCTCTCTTCTGCTTCACTTATTCTAGTTGTTAGGGCCTCCAATTTTTATTGAATCTCATGAGTAGCTTTTTTAAATTTCAACTTGGTTAGATTTTAGTTCTTTATTCCTCCAGAAGGGGATTTTTTTCTCCAGAAAGGGATTCTCTGATATCTCCCATGCCTTTTTGAGCCCAGCTAGCACCTTGAGAATCATTGTTCTCAACTCTAGTTCTGACATATTACCAATGTCCATATTGACAAGGTCCCTTGTTCTCTTTTATTTTTTGTGGTGAGTTTTTCTGCCTTGTCATTTTATCCAGATAAGAATATATGAATGAGAGAATAAAATACTAAAAGGGTGGCAAGGGCCCCAGAAAAATGTGCATTAAGCAAATCAAAAGAGACCCCAAATCGTGGAGAGAAGAAAGGGGGTAAAAAGAAGTTAAAAAAAAATTAAAAAAGAAAATATGTATATTAGACTGGTGTATAAATACCACCCCTTATTTTGGGGAGTATTTTGGTCTCTTAGAAGAAAATACCTCCCAAAATTTTAAGGAAAGAATATATATATATATATATATATATATATATATATATATATAGATACACACACACACACACACACACACACACACAAAATAAGGGTAAACACCATGAAGGGGTGGAATATGACTGTAAGGATGAAAATTTTAAAAAAAATCTAAAAAAGGAGTTGATGATAAGTTGATTGGGAAAAGAAAGAAAAAGAAAGTGGAGGGAATTTGCTCAGGCTGGAGACTAGAATAAAGCCCTGTGCTAGATTTAGGGTATATTTTGATCTATTAGAAGAAGTTGTATCCCAAAATTTTTAGAAGAAAAAAACTCCATGTGTATACAAAAATAAAGTTAGATACAATGAAGGATAAAATGTGACTATAATAATGAAGGTTAAAAAGATTTTTAAGAAAGATATTTTTAAGATCAACTAGCTAAAAAAAAAGTTAAAAGAGGAAAGAGTAAAAGTTAAAAAAATTAGAATAAGAAAAAAATAAAATTAAAAAAATTTAATTAACTTTGCAAGACTAAAGAATCATGGGGAGAAAGCCATTAATTCCACATTTTGCTTTCCCCTCCTCTGGAATTCCACTGCTCTCCTTGATCAGTGAGCTTTGTCTTGGCTGGATTTTTTGCTGATCTTCTGGGGGAGGGACCTGTTGTAGTGATTCTCAAGTGTCTTTGTCCGAGGTGGAATTGCTCTGCCCTTGCCAGGGGCCAGGCTAAGTAATCTGTTCGGGTTCACTCTCAGGAGCTTTTGTTCCTTGAATGCTTTCTATAGAGCTCTGGAGGATGGGAATGAAAATGGCAGCCTCCCAATCTCTGGCCTGGAGGAGTGGAGAGCTCAGGGCGCCACTTCTCAGTCTGCCCTCAGAGAAAAGCTTTCAATCACTCCTATCTCCTTGGCTAAAAGTTATGATTTTGTGCTTCATTTCTCCACTGCTTGTTGGGAACTGTCACCTCCCCTCGCAGGCTATCTTCCCGTCACTTCATATTCACCTCTCTGCAGGTCCTACCTTTCAGAAATTGTTCAATTTTCTGTTTCTAGAATTGCTGCTCTTCTTCTCTTCAATCTCCTTTTGGATTTGTAGGTGTTCAGAATGGTTTGATAAACAATCTAGCTGATCTCCTGATACCTGATGTCATCTCAGCCTGCTACTCCTCCGCCATCTTCATTTATGTAGTTATTTAAGTCAGCACATTTTTCTCCACTACTTTATTGGTGCTATGGTCTAAATACTTGTGTCTGTCCAGAGTCATATATTGAAATTTTAACCCTTAGGTGTGATAGTGTTGGCAAGTGGAGCCCGTGGGAGGTGATTAGAGAGGAAGAAGCCTTCCTGAATGGGATAAATGCCCTTATCCAGCAAAATCCCATACAACTCCCTGGCCCCTTCTGCTGTGTAGGGATACAGGAAGTCGTCAACCAAGAAGAAAGCCTTCACTCAATCATATTAGCTGATCTCAGACTTCAAGTCTTTGGAACTATGTGAAAAATAGTTCTGCTGTTTGTAAGCCATCCAGTCTGTTGTATTTCAGTGCCCCAAATGGACTAAAACAGTGAGGCTATTAAATGTAGTTGAAATACAGTCAGACTATTCTGTCACATTCTGCTTTCTATTCTAGGAATACCCAACCTCCTAAATAATATTTTAAAAATTTTTATACATTAAATTTCAATGAGTTTGACAAAGGCATAATGTCAGGTAACTGTGATTATATGTCACAGAGAATGCTTTAACCTGTCTGAAAGTTCCCAGTGCTCTCTCTGTTCAACTCTTCCCTTCTCCCCAAACACCTTTGACACACTTTTTTACTGTCTCTATAGTTTTGCTCCTTTTTTACTTTTTTACTGTCTCTATAGTTTTGCTCCTTCCAAAATGCTATATAATTGGAATCATACAGTACCTACTCTTTCACATTGACTTCTTTGACTCGGTAATATGCATTTAACATTCATCCATGTCTATGATGGCTTGATAACTCATTATTTTTTATTGCTGAATAAAATTCCATTATATAGATTTCACACAAATTTTATAAATCCATTTCATTACTGGAGGACAAAGGTTGCTTTCATTTTTTGGCAATTATGAATAAAGCTGCTATACACATTTATTTGCAATTTATGTGTGTGTGGTGTGGGCATAGTTTTTCAAATGAGCTTGATAAGTATCTAACAGTGCAATTACTGGATGATAAGGTATAACTATATTTAGCTTTGTAAGAAAGTGCTAAACTATCATCCAGAGTAGCTGTAACATTTTGCATGTGGCTGCATCACAAACAATGAATGAGACTTCCTTTGCTCCACATATTCACCTTGCTTTTTTGCATTTTAATCATTATACTACGTGTTTAGCTCAGTGTTTTAAGTTGGGATTCCTTTATGATATTTGGTGTTAATAATCTATGCTTCTTTGCCATCTGTATATTTTGGTGAGATGTGTGTTCAGACTGCCTTTTTATTTTTATTTATTTATTTATTTTTACTTGCTTAGTTTTATGAATCCTTTCTATACATGGATATCAAGACCGCTAGCACGCATTTCAATATTATCTCCCAGCCCGTGTCTTTTCATATTCTTTTAACAGTGCCTTTGGGAATACAGAAGTTTTTCTTTAATAAATTCCTACCTTATAAACTTTTTCTTTCATGAATTTTGCTTGGTGTTGCATCTTAAAACTCATCACCAAACCTAATATCACCTATATTGTCTTCTAAGTTTTCTACTACAAGTTTCATAGTTTCACATTTTACATTTAGATCTATGATCCATTTTGAGTCAATTTTTGTGTAAAGCCCATATCTAGGTTGTTGCATATTTTATAGATTTTTGTGGGACAACATTCCTTTCTATATCTTTACTAAGAGTGATGAGACTACACCTCACCATTTTTTTGCTTTTATATACTACATTCATTCATATTGGATGGGAATATTTGTGAATGAGTTTTACTACTATATTCATGTATGCAATTAACTTTCTAATTTTACATTTTATTATTATATTTTCATTATTTTTGAGCCATGAATATTCCTCCATCATATAAGTCATTGGAGGAATCGTCTTCTTTTATTTAAAAGATTGTGTGTAAGAATTATTCTGTGACTATTGTGGGCAGATTTTTGCCTGTTCATTTCTCTGATCATTAGAGGGATTTTCAGTATTTATATTATAAATTATATTTATATGCTTGCTTCACAGAATGACTAAATATTTCAGATGTCTCTTTATATTATAAATTAAAAATAAGAACCTAGGTTGTTTTAATTTCACAGAAGGTATACAAAATGCAGATTAGTCCACATGATTTCAGCTTGACTGCCAGTGGCATGATTTCAGATGGAATGGGAAAGATCCTATCCTAAGGTTGTAGAGGAAAAGGATACCCAGTGTAGTAAATGATTATCATAATGGCTCCCAGTGCATAGCATCTCCTTCTGTCCACAGATATTTGCAATATAAAAGTTGTGGGCCGTCTTGTAAAGAAATAATTATTTATATTCTTTTTTATAAAGATTTTATTTATTTATTTGACAGAGAGAGAGAGAGAGATTACAAGTAGGCAGAGAGGCAGGCTGAGAGAGGTGGGGGTCAGGGAAGCGGGCTCTCTGCTGAGCAGAGAGCCCGATGTGGGGCTCGATCCCAGGACCCTGAGATCATGACCTGAGCCGAAGGCAGAGGTTTAACCCACTGAGCCACCCAGGTGCCCCAAGAAATAATTATATTCTTGAATCTGAACTGGTTGAACCTTGTATGGACCAATATGGTATAGGAGAAGAGACATATGAGTTCAGAAACCTAGGACATAAAAGGTCTTCCTTCTTTTGCTCTCATCTCTTGAAAACCTGAGAATACCAAGTGTAAAATCTAATCTAACTTGCTGGAAGTTGAGAGGTCACATGGCAGAAAATTGAAGCAACCAGCAGAGTGCCCTTGGGCCTTCCTGTTCAGCCCATCCACAATGTGAATACAATTACATGAGTGAGTTTTCAGCCTCATAACAATGCTATCCATTATACTTGTTAATCCGTCATCATCTAATGAATCCACAAATTTAGTCAGTTTTCCATAGTTTCCTCTATGACTATAGATAATACTTCAGCACTTTCCAGAATGTCCTCACATACAGATAAAAAAATTTCTTCTTTTTGGATATACCATATTGTTGATTCATTAAGTTGAACTCATAGCCAGTAGCACTATAACTCATACCCAAGAAACCTTATCTAACACAAGTATTTTCTCCATAAGGCAAATCATAGCTTTCTGTGTTAATGTTACACAGCCCTTCAGCACCAAGATTGCTTGATATTTTAGTTAAATCGCCAACAAAGAGTGCAAATATATCAAAAAGTGACACCAAGTAGATCTTGAAAAGGGACACATTTTCTTTTTTTTCCCACTTTTTAAAAAAATTAACATATAATGTATTCTTTGCTTCAGGCATATAGGTCTGTGAATCATCAGTCTTATACAATTCACATCACTCACCATACCATATACCCTCCCCAATGTCCATCATCCAGCCACCCTATCCCTCCCCCACAACCAAAAAGCAGCCCTAAGTTTGTTTCCTGAGATTAAGAGTCTGCTGTTGGGTTTGTCTCCACCCCCACCCCCCACGTCCCATCTTGTTTCATTTTCTCCCACCCACTATGACACCCTGCCCTGCCTCTCAAATTCCTCATATCAGAGAGATCATATGATAATTGTCTTTCTCTCATTGACTTATTTCACTTAGCATTATACCCTCTAGTTCCATCCACATCATTGTAAATTGCAAGATTTTGTTTCTTTTGATGGCTGCATAGTATTCCATTGTATATCTATACCAACTCTTCTTTATCCACCCATCTGTTGATGGACATCTAGATTCTTTCCATAGTTTGGCTATTGTGGACTTTGCTGCTATAAACATTGGGGTGCATGTGCCTCTTCGGATCACCACATTTGTATCTTTAGGGTAAATAACCACTAGTGCAATTGCTAGGCCATAGTGTAGCTCTATTTTCAACTTTTTGAGGGGCCCCCATCCTGTTTTCCAGAGTGACTGCACCAACTTGCATTCCCAGCAGTGTAGGAGAGTTTCCTTTTCTCTGCATCCTCACTAACATCTGTCGTTTAGCTTTAAATGACTTGTTAACTTTAGCCATTCTGACTGGTGTGAGGTAGTATTTCACTATGATTATGATTTGTATTTCCCTGAAGCCAAGTGAGGCATCAGGCATCAAACTGAGTTGAGCAGTTTTATGTGTGTCTATTGGCCATTTGGATGTCTTCTTTGCAGAAATGTCTGTTCATGTCCTCTGCCCATTTCTTGATTGGATTATTTGCTCTTTGTATGTTGAATTTGATAAGTTCTTTATAGATTTTGGATACTAGCCCTTTATCTGATATGTCATTTGCAAATATCTTCTCCCATTCTGTCAGTTATCTTTTGGTTTTGTTAGCTGTTTCCTTTGCTGTGCAAAAGCTTTTGATCTTGATAGTTCATTTTTGAAGTCCCAATAGTTCATTTTTGCCCTTGCTTCCATTGCCTTTGGCAATGTTTCTAGGAAGAATTCTTCTTGGTGCAGCTGAGTTTGAGGAGGTTGTCTGTGTTTTCCTCAAAGATGTTTATGGATTCCTGTGTCACATTGAGGTCTTTTACCCATTTAGGGTCTATTTTTGTGCATGGTGTAAGGAAATGGTCCAGTATCATCTTCTGCATGTGGCTGTCCAATTTTCCCAACACCATTTGTTAAAGAGACTGTCTTTTTTCTACAGGACATTCTTTTCTGCTTTTTTGAAGATTAGTTTACCACAGAGTTGAGGGTCTATATTTGGGCTCTCTATTCTTTTCCATTCATCTATGTGTCTGTTTTTGTGCTACCATACTGTCTTGATGATGACAGCTTTGTAATAGAGCTTGAAGTCTGGAATTGTGATGCCGCCAACTTTGGCTTTCTTTTTCAACATTCCTCTGGCTATTCAGGGACTTTTCTGGTTCCATATAAATTTTAGGATTATTTGTTCCATTTCTTTGGGAAAAAAATGGGTGGTATTTTGATGGATTACATTAAACATGTAGATTGCTTTAGATAGCATAGACATTCATAATATTTATTCTTCTAACCCATGAACATGGAACATTTTTCCATTTCTGTGTGTCTTCCTCAATTTCCTCCATGAGTACTTTATAGTTTTCTGAGTACAGTTTCTTTGCCTCTCTGGTTAGGTTTATTCCCAGATATCTTAGGGTTTGGGATGCAATTATATGTGGGATTGACTCCTTAATTTCTCTTTCTTCTGTCTTGCTGTTGGTGTAGAGAAATGCAACTGATTCCTGTGCACTGGTTTTATATCCGGACACTTTACTGAATTCATGTACGAGTTCTAGTAGTTTTGGAGTGGAGTCTTTTGGGTTTTCCACGTAAAGTATCATATCAATTGCAAAGAGTGAGAGATTGACTTCTGTTTTGGCAATTCATATGCCTTTTATATCCCTTTTTTTTTTTTTTTTTTTTTTTTACTGTTTGCTGAGACAAAGACTTCTAGTACTATGTCAAATAGCAGTGGTGATAGTGGACATCCTGTCATGTTCCTGAGCTTAGTGGAAAGGCTCTCAGTTTTTCCCTACTGAGAATGATATTTGCTGTGGATTTTTCATTGATGGCTTTGATGATATTGAGGTATGTACCCTCTATCCCTACACTGTGAAGATTTGATCAAGAAAAGATGCTGTACTTTCTACATTGATTTCTGCTCTGGTCTTTATTATTTCTCTTCTCCTGATGGGTTTAGGCTTCCTTTGTCGTCCTTTCTCCAGCTCCTCTAGGTGTGGGGTTAGGTTGTGTACTTGAGACCTTTCTTATTTCTTGAGAAAGGCTTGTATCGCTATATACATTCCTCTCAGGACCACCTTTGCTGTGTCCCATAGATTTTGAACCGTTGTGTTTTCATTTTCATTTATTTCCATGAGTTTTTTCAATTCTTCTTTAATTTTCTGGTTGACCCATTCATTCTTTAGAAGGATGCTGTTTAGTTTCCATGTATTTGGGTTCTTTCCAACTTTCCTCTTGTGCTTAGCTAGAACTGAGCTTTCCTCAGGTAGAACTGAGTTCTAGCTTCAGAGCATTGTGGTCTGAAAATATGCAGGGAATGATGCCAATATTTTGGTACCAGATGAGACCTGATTAGTGACCCAGGATGTGATTCTATTCTGGAGAATGTTCCATGTAAATTAGAGAAGGATGCATATTCTGTTGCTTTGGGATGGAATGTTCTGAATAGATCTGTGATGTCCATCTAGTCCAGTTGTCATTTAAGGTCTTTATTTCCTTGTTGATCTTTTGCTTAGATCATCTGTCTCTTTCAGTTAGGGGAGTGTTAAAGTTCCCTACTATTATTGTATTATTGTCAATGTGTTTCTTTGATTTTGTTGTTAATTGGTTTATGTAGTTGGCTGCTCCCATGTTAGGGGCATAGATATTTAAAATTGTCAGACATTCTTGTTGGACAGACCCTTTAAGCATGATATAGTGTCCTTCCTCATCTCTTATTATAGTCTTTGGCTTAAAATCTAATTGATCTCATATAAGGATTGCCACCCCAGCTTTCTTTTGATGTCCATTAGCATGGTAAATTGTTTTCCACCCCCTCACTTTAAATCTGGAGGTGTCTTTGGGTCTAAAAGGGGTTTCTTATAGGCAACATATTGATGGGTTTTGTTTTTTTATTCAGTGTGATACCCTGTGTCTTTTGATTGGGGCATTTAGCCCATTTACGTTCAGGGTAATTATTGAGAGATATGAATTTAGTGCCATTGTATTGCCTGTAAGGTGACTGCTACTTATATTGTCTCTGTTCACTTCTGGTGTACTAC
This sequence comes from Mellivora capensis, assembly GCA_004024625.1. Classification (NCBI taxonomy): domain Eukaryota; kingdom Metazoa; phylum Chordata; class Mammalia; order Carnivora; family Mustelidae; genus Mellivora; species Mellivora capensis. The sequence continues at coordinate 29,453 of PISX010004966.1, read as the reverse complement.
TTTTAGGCTCTCTCTTTGCTTAGAGGACCCCTTTCAATGTTTCCTATAGAATTGGTTTGGTGTTTACAAATTCTTTTAGGTTTTGTTTGTCCTGGAAGCTTTTTATGTCCCCTTCTATTTTCAATGATAGCCTAGGTGGATATAGTATTCTTGGCTGCATGTTTTTCTCATTTAGTGTTCTGAGTATATCATGAAAGTTCTTTCTTGGATAAGTCTGCTGCCATTCTAATAATTCTACCATTCTTGTTACACCCCTCTTGTCCTGACCTGCTTTCAGGATTTTCTCTTTGTTACTGAGACTTTAGTTTTACTATTAGATGACAGGGTGTTGACTGATTTTTATTAATTCTGAGGGGGGTTCTTTGTGCCTCCTGGATTTTGATGCTTGTTCCCTTCACCACATCAGGGAAAGTCTCTGCTATAATTTGTTCCAATAGACCTTCTGCCCCCCCTCTCTTTCTTCTTCTTCTGGCATCCCATTTATTCTAATATTGTTTTTTTCTTAGGTATAACTTACCTCTCAAATTCTCCCCTCATGGTCCAGTAGTTGTTTATCTTTCTTTTTCTCAGCTTCTTTTTTTCTCTATCATCCAGTCTTCTATATCACTGATTCTCTCTTCTACCTCATTTATCCTAGCAGTAAGAGCCTCTAATTTTTATGGCACCTCATTAATAGCTTTTTAAATTTCAACTTGGTTAGATTTTAGTTCTTTTGTTTCTCCAGGAAGGCATTCTTTAGTATCTTCCATGTTTTTTTTTTTTTGAGCCCAGCTAGCATTTTGATAATCATCATTCTGAACTTTAGTTCTGACATCTTACTAACATTGGCATAGATTATTTCCCTAGCTATCAGTATTGCCTCTTTTTTTTTAAGTGAGTTTTCTGCCTTGTCATTTTATTGAGATTAGAACATATTAATGAGAGAACAAAATACTTAAAGGGTAACAAAGCCCCTAGAAAAATATACATTCACCAAATCGGAAAAGACCCAAAACTGGGGGGAGAAGAAAGGAGGGGGAAAATCATTCATATATATATATATATATATATATATATATACACACACACACATATATAAAATTAGATAGGTGAATAGAATAGGGCTACACACTTGGTTTTGTGTGTATTTTGGTCTGTTGGAAGAAACTGCCTTCTAAAATTTTAAAGATTTTATTTATTTATTTGACAGAGAGAGATTATAAGTATGCAGAGAGATCACAAGTAGGCAGAGAGGCAGGCAGAGAGAGAGAGGAGGAAGCAGGTTCCCTGCTGAGCAGCGAGCCCGATGCAGGACTTGATTCCAGGACCCAGAGTTCATTACCTGAGCTGAAGGCAGAGAGCCTTAACCCACTGAACCACCCAGGCACCATGCCTTCCAAAATTTTAAAGACAGAAAAACATAAATATAAAAATAAGGGTCAACACATGAAGGGATGGGATATGACTGTACAGGTGAAAATTTTAAAAATTCTAAAAAGGAATTGATAAGAAGTTGATTGAAAAAAAGAAAAGAGGAAAAAGTGTGACCAGTCTGGAGACTAGAACAAAGCCATGCACTAGATTAGGGCATATTTTGATCTGTTAGAAAAAACTGTATCCCAAAATTTTAAAGAAAGAAAAACCTATATGTATTCAAAAAAATAAGATTAAATACAACAAAGGGATAGAATATGAGTATAATCATGCAAATTAAACAATCATTTTCAAAAAGGTATTGATAAAATAGAATAGTTAAAAATGTTAAAATAGGAAAGAGGAGAAATTTTTAAAAATAGAATAAGAAAAAAAAATTTTTTTAACTTAACTTTGGAAGACTAAAGGATCATGGGGAAAAAGCCATGAATTCTATGTGCTGTATTCCTGTAGTTCTTAAGTTTTGCAGTCCTCATTGATTGGTAAACTTGGTCTTGGCTCGATATTCTTGCTGATCTTCTAGGATAGGGGCCTGTTGCAGTGATTCTCAAATGTCTTTGGCTGAGGCAGAATTGTACTGTCCTTACCAGGGTCCAGGCTAAGTAATCTGCTCAGTTTTGCTCTTGGTAGCTTTTGTTCCCTGAATGCTTTCTGTACAGTTTTGGAGGACAGGGATGAAGATGGCAGCCTCCCCATCTTAGCCCTAGAGGAGCTGAGATCTTGGGGCCTCACTCCTAGATGCAGCCTCAGAGAAAAAGTGTCTGTCACTCCTGTCTCCCTGGTCACCGGCCACACTCCTCTATCACCCAGCCTGTGACCGAGTATTTCTATCTCTGGCACATGGCCCTGTTTGGCATCTCTAAACCCAGCAGATTCCTGCAGCACACTCCTATACCATTCCTCTCAGAGGAGGAAGGAGGGGTTCTCCCTGGATCTGCCACATGTGGGGTCCCTTCTCAAAGAGCAGTGGCCTGACTGGGCCTGGGAACTCAGTTTAAGGAAACCCTAAGCTGAGAACCCAGCCCTTAGCTTTGTCTCTGTAGCCAGCTTCCTCACTCCAATATCTGGGAGCTCTGCCACACTCAGACACCCAGTCTTTTTGTTACCCTATGGGTCCTGAGACCACACTGTCCCAGCGAGGGCTCCACTCCCTGCTTAGCCTCTGGAGCGAGGTCCCTCAGTAAAGCAGACTTCTAAAAGTTCTGATTTTGCGCTCCACTGCTCTACACTTTCCTGGAGCCAGCTCCTCCCCCGACAGTCTATCTTCCCATATATCGCCTCAGATTCACTTCTCCGCATGTCCTATGTTCCAGAAAGTGGTTGCTTTTCTGTTCCTAGAATTGCTGTTGAGTTTGTAGGTGTTCAGAATGGTTTGAGAACTATCTAGCTGAACTCCTGGGACCCAATGATATTTTAGGTCTCCTCCTTCTCTGCCATCTTGCTCTTCCCCCAGACACTTATTTTCAATATGAGACCTGAAACAAGAAGGGAGAGTACAGCCACATGAATGTCAGGTTATTCAATTTTTCAGTGTTCTGAGCATGTATGCTGGTGACTACAACAGTGTCTCAAGTAGTGACTTAAGGCTTACCAATAAATGTTAGCAAGTGGTCAAATTCTCAAATATGGAATCCATGGATAAAGAGGATTGACTGTATATGAATTATATATGTGTACATCTATATATAAAAATTTAATTTAACAAATAGCAAATAGACTTGCTGGATATGAAAATTCCCATGTGAAGTCACATAAGGTGATGATGTTTTGCCATCTTATTTCATCCTCCTGCAGAAAAGCGGAGAATAGAGATGACAGGCAGCAGTGCGATGGAGTGCAAGAAGCTCCAGCTCTTGGACCAAGAGGTTTGATTCCCAACTTGGGTACCTGTTAGTGTAGTAGTAGTCTCAGGTAAGTCACTTTACATTTTGAACCTTGCTTTTTCTTTTGTAAAACAAAGAAAAAAGAATCTATTAGGAAGAGTTCTTTTTAGGATCTAAGATTATATTTCCCCCAACACCCAACCCCAGGAATAGTGGTTCAGCATTCACTAACTTTATGTTCATGGAGACTTTACAGAATAAAACTGCCATGAATAATGAAAACTATATCTATGTATGTTTGTATCCATGTGGTTTTAGGCCACATTGACAAAATGTGTTACATCTACACAATGGAACATTATTCAGCTGCAAAAAAAGGTACAGATTAAATGCTCATTGCAAACAGACAAATGCTCAAAAACATGCTAAGTAAAAAAAGCCAGATATAAGAGACTACATAGTCTTTTATTACATGTATATAAAATACTCAGAAAAGACAAACTTACTAAGATTAAAAGTAGATTAGTGGGGGCTGGGGGCGGGAGTAGGGATTCACTGTAAATTGTCATGACAGAATTCATTGGAGAATAGGGCATGCTCTAAAAGTGATTTGTGGTGATGGTTATGTGACCCATTAAAGTTATTAAAAACCATCATAGAACTCTATAATTGAAATTCTTCAATTTTATGACAATATCTGGTATATAACAAAACTGTTATAATAAGGGTGACTTATTTGTTTAACTGTTTTACTCTTGGGGTAGACCTAGCTTATAATCACCTCCTTGAGTTCACAAACTGTTTTTTCTTCATTTCTGAAACTATATTTGTTGATTGAGATGCTATACACTCTCATCCTACTCTGACTTTTCTGCATCACTATTTCTTCCTGCCACTACCATTTTTGATGCCCAAGTCATTGTAGTGTTTTTATTTATTTATTTTTAAAGATTTTATTTATTTATTTGTCAGAGAGAGAGAGAGAGAATGAGCGAGCACAGGCAGACAGAATGGCAGGCAGAGGCAGAGGGAGAAGCAGGCTCCCTGGCGGGCAAGGAGCCCGATGTGGGACTCGATCCCAGGACGCTGGGATCATGACCTGAACTGAAGGCAGCCGCTTAACCAACTGAGCCACCCAGGCGTCCCTATTGTAGTGTTTTTAAAGTCTAACACATACCTACAAATGCGATGCTGTTATCATCTCTTTAATATATCAGTTCATTCAATAATCATTGCTTCCTGGATTTTAGCACAATGCTAATCTCTGGAGGTGGAATGTTAAATAAAGTAGGCACAGAGTTATCCTCCTGGAATTTATTGTGAAGTCTCTTCATTCTGGGTTCAACTAGAATGGTTCATAGCTCAAGAAATTGAAATAATTTATCTAAATCTTTCCTAGTCCACACATACACTCTGACAAAATTGAGTTTTCACTCCACTTAAATAATCATTTTGAGATGAAATGGACTGAAAAGAAAATGATAGTGATGCCATGAATTTCTCATTTACTGATCTTCTGTCACTGGACCTAAGTAGAACATTCTTTGCTTTCTGTGTTTTCTTCACATTAGTAAAGCTGTCAGAGGTTATGATCAGACCATTACTTTGGCTTTTGGGTCTCTTAAACTATAACATGATTCCATTTTTCTTGAAAGTGAAGTCTTCAAGGTTATACTGAGACTCAAAGGATCATCTGGAGGGTGAATAAGTTGCTGGTACAGCTCCTCGCTTACTAAGATTTAGTCTTTTGGTAGTGCTTTCCACACAGACACACATAGAAAAGTTGTTTTGTTTTCTTTTCTTGTTTGCCACAAATAGGATTGTTTTTATCTCATTCATCCTGCCTAAGACTGTTGACAGGTTTGTTGACATTGCCTAGCTCATAAACACAGAATACTGAATAAACAAATCAATTTCTTGCTCTGAAGATTACAAATTTAGTCCATTATATCCCTTAAAATGCCACAAAAACTGAATCAATGATAGTGATATCCTACTCACTTGCTTGGAAATAAGTGTCGACCTGCAGGTCGAGACAGAAAAATCCTCGTGAATCACATTTGTTTTAACAGCATTTGCACAGATTCAAAGGCAAGATGATCATCCTGTTATTGTGCTTTTGGAAAGGTCTGCCAGTGCTATATAATTATTCTTGCTATGTTTTCTTTTATTTCAAGTTTCTCTTTCTGATATAACATCTGAGAATCTCATTTAACAGTAGTAACCTCTGTTTCAGAAAATTCATAAGATTTTTACATCATAAAATAATGAAGACAAGTCTTCTAATGAAGCCATTTTCCTTCTGTCCATTAAAATCTATAGGTATCTATGGGATCTCAAAGGAGGTGTCTAATGCAGTCTGGTATTGTGATCAAACTACCTTTCAATGTGTCTATACCATTTTGCATTCCTACTAGTGAAAACTGCAGAACTCTCAGTGTATAAAATCTCTGCACAAACTCTGCACTAAATAATGGTGAAATAAATAAATTTGGAAATCTTCTGACCTTCCCTTTATAAAAGTCCCTATGTTAGGTATGTTATGAGATGCCACAGAGATAATATCCATTTTTTCATATCAAGTACTCTTAGCAAGATACATGACTTCCCATACTATATAACTAACCACATTTATCAAAATTCCTTGTAGGTAAGAGTTGACTTATAATTAAATTCTGTCCAAAGTTATGTAAGCCAAAGTGATTCCATCAGCTACTTATCTTGAGATATTTTCTCTTTCTTATTTGTCCTTCCATTTTGCTACCTTTAAAATTGCTGCAGTATCTTGGATCATGTGGTTTGGAACCAGGTTTTAGGATTGGTGGAGTGGTTAGCTGTTGGTTCTTGAGACTGTTTTCGAATAGAATAGAGTCATCATTTTAACCTTGGACAGCTTTCCTCAGGTTGATTTAGGTGATAAAAAAATATCAGAATAAACTTCTACACAGTTTAAGGCACTGTTATATATATTTCTGTTACTCGTGGCCAAACTTGGAATTTTAGGAATAACTGAAGGTAATCATTACTTTTAAAGTAAGGGAAAATAAATTTACTTCTCAAAGCTAAAATACAAGAATTGCACAATGAATCATAGTCTAAATGTTAATGAACTATCAGAACTGGAATTTTAGGAAAAACAAAGTCATAGAGGCAACCACTGACATGACTAGGGAAACCTAGGCAAATAAGAGACAGTGTTGCAAATAAACTGAAGCATAGATTATATTGACCAAAAAAGAAAAAAAAAAACTAAATTGAACCTCTGTGAGTCATTTATTCTTAAGTAAGATGTTTAAAATTTTCACCATGGTTGGATTATTGTTATAACAGGGTTATAACATCTATCACATAAGGAAACATTTGCTCTCTATTATCTATCTGTCTATTATATATTCATTATACTTAGCACAATGCTTGGAATATAAGTACTTACTCAATGTGAGTTGCTGTTATTTGCTTTACTCTATGTCAATCCACTTTTTTTTTTTTTTTAAGATTTTACTTACTTGACAGATCACTCAAGTACAAAGAGCAGGAGTGGCAGGCAGAGGGTGAGGGAGAATCAGGCTCTCTGCTGAGCAGGGAATCCAGTGGGGGCTCTATCCCAGAACCCTGGGACCATGACCTGAGCTGAAGACAGACACTTAACTAACTGAGCCATCCAGGTGCCCCTCCATGTTCCTTTTTTATTAACACTACAAGATTAATGGCCTTATCTCTTCAGACACTTCAAGCTCTAAGTATAGTGGCTTGCATATTTGAATGATCAAAATAATTATTGTGAAATTTAAAGGCTTTTTTTCTACAAATTTTTCTTTTAATATTACTGGGAATATCTTAATGAGATTAAAAATAAACGGTTTTTAGTGATTATGTGGTACTATCTCATAAAACACTCTTATTTATAAAAGTAACTGAGGTTTTGAAAGTTTACATTTCTAGCTAAAATCAAACATTAATTTGGTTCAGAGGTACAATTGTAGGCTCCAAATAGTTTAATTGTAGCCAAGTGTATTTACTCTGTATCACATTATTTCTTTATTTTTTTTTGTAACATATTTTGTGAACTGACATTTTTAATACATTTTCTTTTATGTCATAAGAAAATACAAAATAATTGGGGGGTGTCCTTTTTGTAACAGAGTTTATAAGTTAGCTTTTCTTTAACTTTTTTTATTCTTCTTAAATTCTTGTCATTGTGTATAAAAAAATGAAGAGGCATGTAAATATAAAAGAACCTCTGTAAATAAGTGTTCTTACTGTGAATGGCAAACCATATGTGGTTTGCCAGAAGGGATTATATTTAAAATAAAGAAGGATAGTAAATAATAGTGACAGTTCAAATTTTGTACCAATTTCACCTTCCATTAAAAATATATTATTATATTTATATGATTTAGTGGAATTGTCTTGCTGTAAAAAGGCAAACACTCTTTGACAGTTAGACTCTGACTGTGGTTGTCAACTTTAACAACCACTCAGATGACTAAGGGTTGTATGGAAGCCAGTATATCATGACCTGTTTAAATCACTATTAGTTCCATAGCATGTTTTACTTCAAGATTCAGCTGAAGCTTGGGAAATAGGGAACTTATATAAGTTGGGAACAAGTTAAAAGTAGTTGAAAAAATGTTAAAGTCATCATCATTTCTATCATCTAACCAAGTAATATGGATATCCCAAATTTAATATGCTGATTGAAAACACGATGTTTAATCTTTTTTATCCACACATAGAGAAAAATGCACTGAAATTTCAAAGAAATACTCTCTTGATATTTATTTTTATTAGATGCAGCATTGGCTAGAAACTAAAGTAACATTTAGGAAGCCTGATGGTGAAAAAATAAATTTTATGAACTATAAGCTATATTTGCTGAATAACCTAGAGCTACTTCATATATTTTTTTTCATTGTGATGCTAGTATTTCTGAAGTTGTCACTAGTCTAGAACATACATTCGTACTTTAAAATTCTTCCCTTTAAGCAGACAGTATAGATACAGGCAAAGATATGGTAATATCCACAGAGCATGTTGCAAATGTTTGGAAAGTATTATTGAATGGCTATACAATGAAACAATCACTGCATTTTAGTATTAATAGTAATGCTAACGGTCATTTATGATAAGAATTACAAGGGTATTTGGGACATTTTCAGTGTTTTTGAAATGAGCAAAGGCCTATGATTATATTCTAGCACAGGGCTATATATGAGATTTTAGTTGTACATGCATCAGCCCTTCGTCAAATCTCTTTGTTCTTTGGTCTTTATAGTAACCTATCAAGATACTTACTAAAATAGCACATAAAACTTAATATTTAATTCCGTTGTTATCTCAGTCATTAGCAAATATTCCTTTATCATATAATTTCTGGGAATTGTGGCAATGAATAATAAGAGGTAGTTTTATAAATCTTGCTTGCTTGGCAAAAAAGATAATAAATGCATAAACAACTAAGTAAGACAAATTTATATACTCACAACTGTTCTAAAGCAAAATGTATGCATACAGGCTTACAATAAAACATGTACATCATTATTTACTATGGATCATGGTAAAATTTTTAAAAAATCCTTTTCTAAACAGTTTCATTCAGGGATGCCTGGGTGGCTCAGTCAGCTAACCATCTGCCTTTGGCTCAGGTCATGATCCCAGGGTCCTGGGACAGAGTCCCACATCAGAATCCTTACTCATAGAGGAGCCTCCTTCTCCCTCTTCCTGCCACTTCCCCTGCTTGTGCTCTCTCTCCATCTCTGACAAATAAATTCTTTTAAAAAAGAAATAAAATAAGGTCTCACTCATAGTTTTTAATAGATTTAATGTGTTATTCCAATAAGGTATCACACATACAAGTATTGTAGCATTTCTTAGGAAGGATATAATTCATCTTAAACAGATAAAATAATTAGCCAATGCTTATTCTAATTTATTTAATACCTAGCCCAGTTATTTGGATTTTAAGTTGGCAATTTAATCCATGGAATATATTAAGGTTGATTGAGGAAAAAACGAAAGGAATTTGACCCTTCAATAATGAGTGCAAAACAGGTACTTGGATTATTCTCCTCTGTAATATTGTGTTTTGTGAAAAATTTGTATATATTTGACTTGTGGAGTTTTCTTCAGGCTAGAACAATTATTTCCTGAAGGAATTTTCACCTCATCTATGTTTCAATTTAAATGTAATTAATTTGCTTTTTGAGAAAATTCAAGTATAAAATAGAGAAAACTATATAATTAAATATGAAATATCAGAATATTTGAATTCATAAATCAAATTTTGACATATCTTTTATTTACATTTTTTATTTTGCTCCCAGACAGAATGTCATTGACTAGTTTTGTAATAACTGTATAAAGTCATGAATACAGCTTAAGCTTTTATATTTTTTCTATGAACAGGTCTATTTCAGAACAGCAAACAAAATATATTTTAAATATTGTCTTCAATTTTGATCTTAAAATAACTTTTCCAATTTAAAGTTTCAGAGAAAAGAAAACAACATATTCATGAAGAGATGTTAAATAAAGCATGATAATGTGACATTGATTAACTTTCATTTTACAGAATACACAGAAGGTTTTCACAAACTTTTTAGAAGTTTTAAGTTAACTTTGTAATTTATGAGTAAGATATTTCTAAAATATGTCCTGTTTATTTCAGTCCTTGTCAGTGTTCCTGTCATTTGGTAGGCATTAAGTACTTAATTTCTGATCATGTAATAAATGAATTATCCCAAGACATTTGCACAAGTTCAGCCAAGAATGTAATACTTAACTATAAGTACTTAGAAGCTCAACCACATATAGCACGAGGAGGCATCCTCTCTATTCACTTAGGAGATGGACTTAAATTTACCCTTGGTGATTATAGGAATATAATGAACAACACTAAGAGCAGAAATGATATTGGGATGACATAATCAAGGGAATGTCATTTCTTTATTAGGGAGTATATAAATATCTGTATAATTCAAAGAAACAAATATAAATGGGAATATAGTAGGCAGAATTTTGGCTCCCATCATTTCTGCCACCTGATGGTACTCCAGGAGTATGTTATGCTACACAGTAAAAGAAATATTACAGATATAAATAAGGTTACTAATCATTTGACCTTGAAATGGGGAAGCCATCTTGGATTACCTGATGGGCCTAGGGTAATCACATGATCCCATATCAGATAAATTTAAAGCATAAAAACAATTCAATACATCATAACTGATTTGATATGAGGAGAGATTCTGTTAAAGAAATGGGTGTTCTCAGTCCTACAGTTGCAAGGGGCTGAATTCTGCCAGTGAATTTGAAAGAGGACCTGAGTGCAGATAAGAACCACAACCCTGGCTCATACCTTGAAAATCCAGTCACACAGTGTTAGACATCTGACACAGATTAACTATATGACAGATGGGTGGTGTTATAAATTTGTGGTGACTTGTTACAGTAGAAATAAAAAACTAATTCCATTATGTGCAATATAGAACTACAAAGGCTAAAGATCAGTTTAAATGAAAGAACTAGGAATAATTTGATTCTCTTCAAGAGATTTTTAAAAAAAGTTTGTTCTAAAAGGAAACAAAAGCAAAACAAAACATAAATCAAGGGCTAAGGAATGGTAATAATCCCACTGGAGTTTCAACATGGAGAATTTTGTAACAAAAATTTCTGTTTTCTCAACACAGTAATGAGGGAAATGGGAAGCAGCCATGTGATGCGAAAGATAGACTATACCATCAGAAAAAAGAGAAGACAATTTTAGCATCAGATTAAATGGTACAAATGAGAATGGAACTTTTAAAGACATAATTATATGTTGGTGGAATTCATTTTACCTTAACTTTCTAAACACCAGAATCTGCATGTAATTTCAGTTGGGCCCCCTAAGTTCAAGTACTACTGCACAATTCTGGAATATTTATATAAAAACCTCAACATAAATATTTGAGATGAAATATCTTATTATAAAGAATTTCAAGATGTGCTCTATGGTAAATTATTAGCTTTAGTATACATGTATCATATATACATACTACATTCATACATATATGCATATATAGCAGGATACATATGTAATATCACATAATCGTATCAATTGATACAGAAAAAATGCAAAATATATTTATTTATGTAAAAATTATCAGCAAAATAAGTATAAATAGAAGGCATTTTCTCAACTCGATAAATTATCTATGAAAATATTACAGCTAATATCATACTTAATGGAAAGCACTGAGTGCTTTCCCCTAAGACTGGGATAAATCAAGTGTGTTCACCCTCACAATTCTGTTTTCTGGTACAGTCTAAATTCTCCACTAATACTATTTTTTACTGTTAAGAATAATGGCGGATGTTTATTGAGTCCTTAAATGTTATAGTAGACACAGATATAAGCATTTCAACTGAATTTATTTATACAATTCTTATAATAACTTACTATCTGTGATATTGTAATATCCATTTTGAACATGAGAAATTTGAGGCATGCAGAGTTTAAGAAATGTTTTTGGTTGCTACACAGTTACTGACACAATTGGGTTTCATACACAAGAAGAAATTCAAATTGGATTTTACATGAAACTGAACACACATTTTTTTTTCAAATAATTCCTTCGTGAAAGACATTAGTTGAAATATGCTTTCTACCCAATATAGTTTCACTGAATTAAGAGTATGTCACTGTCTTTTTTTATTCCAATTTTTTATTTAAATTCTGGTTAGTTAACATATATGGTAAAATTGGTTGCAGGGGGTGCCTGGGTGGCATCTTCCTTCTGCTCAGGTCATGGTGCCAGGGTACTGGGATTGGGCCCTGCATAGGGCTCCCTGTGTGGTGGGAAGCCTGCTTCTCCCCTCCCACTTCCCCTGCTTGTGTTCCCTCTCTTGCTGTGTCTCTCTGTCAAATGAATACATAAAATTTCTTTAAAAAAATTGGTTTCAGGTGTAAAATTTACTGATTCATCACTTACATGTAACACCCAGTGGTCATCCCAACACGTGAGCACACATTCTTAAAAGTGAGTCTGTAATGTTAACAATAATAAGGCTTTTTAATATAATAAAATAGATAAATGACTCAAATGTTATTTGGGAAGATTAAGTGAATAAGAATAACCAAAAAACATTTAAATTTCTGAAGACTAATGGTGCTCTTATTTGAAATATTTACATATTAAATATTATAAATAATATGGTACATTATAAAAGAGCAAAAAGTAAGAGCAATGAAAAGTAAAGATATTCCAGATACTTACAGATGTACATACACAAGCACACCTCACAACATACCTATATAAAAAAATATATAAGCAATGTAAATTTATATACTGTAAAAACAGAAAATTATAATTTTCTCACTTTAATCAAACCTTAATTATCAATGTATTATTTTTCCAGTTACCAATAATTGATAAAAATCTCATGCTGATTCTTGAAAGCTATTACATCTTATAAGATATGTTAGGAAATGGGGCGCCTGGGTGGCTCAGTGGGTTAAAAAGCCTCTGCCTTCGGCTTGGGTCATGATTCCAGGGTCCTGGGATCAAGCCCTGCATTGGGCTCTCTGCTCAGCAGGGAGCCTGCTTCCTTCTTCTCTCTCTGCCTCTCTGCCTACTGTGATCTCTGTCTGTCAAATAAATAAATAAAATCTTAAAAAAAAAAGATATGTTAGGAAATGTGTAGCACATATTTACATATGAATTAACATAAAAGTTAATCTAAATCAGTATTTATTTTATATATTCTTAGGATTTTTTTCATTAAGAAAGGCAATGAAAATTTCTATGGTATGGAATTATGTATTAATATGATTCTGAACCAGTTAACTTGAAACTTTTAAACCTAAATTTTTTTTTACTATGGAGAACTATATTTTTTTCATTTAAATTGTACACCATGTGTATTAATTTGCTTGAAGTTGCTATAATGTAATATCATATACTGGATGGCTTACCCAATAGAAATGTCCTTTTTCTATTTCTAGAGTCTGGGAAGAACAAGATCAAGACTCCAACAGGGATCAGTTTCTCATGAGACTTCTCTTCCTGACTTGCAGATGGCTACCCTCTCCTGTCCTCACATGGCAAAGAGAAGCAATCCCTGGTGTCTCTTCCTCTTTTATAAAGACATTAGTTCTCTCAGATCTGGACTCCACCTTTATGACCTCACTTCTTGAAAGGCTATATCTCCAATACATGGAGATTAGGACTTCAACATATGAATTTTGAGAAGACAGAATTAAATTCAGCTCATAGCACCAGGTTTGGCAAAATGACTGATTTACCCTATAATTAACTCACAATATTCTCTTCAGTATAGCTAAAATTAACTTGCAGATTCTTGTTAAATACATAACTAGAGGGGCGCCTGTTAAATACATAACTAGAGGGGCGCCAACCTCACTCGCTGATGGAAGCACAGTGCCAGGCTGGCCACCCAATCACACTGTTCTAGGAAGTCAACACTGCAGAAGACACTGATGTCAGGAGGCAAGGTTTGCAGTTGGTTTTCATATCCTGGTTCAGCACAGAATCAACCATTCCTTGAGAGAAAAAAATGATTCATGGTCAATGACTGGTCAAACTTACTGCATTGGCTCCTCTTGGTCTTATGCCTCATGTCTACTGTATAACTCCTTTAACTGTTGACTCCAGGACCACCTCCTCCTTTTGAAAACTATTCTGACCCCTTTGTTCCTCTGTGTGATTTGCATTTATTTTTCAAAAGAATGCCCAATAGGGTTGGTTTCCACCCAGTTCCCTCACCACGGGTGTTGCTTCCCTGATTTTCATCCATCTGTGGTTGGTACTCATGACTCTGCAATATTAAAAAACAAAACAAAACAAAAAAAAAACTCAGTGAGTTGGAGCCTCTGCCTTCAGCTCAGGTCATGATCTCAGGGTCCTGGGATTGAGCCCTGCATCGGGTTCTCTGCTCTGTGGGGAGCCTGCTTCCTCCTCTCTCTCTGCCTGCTTCTCTGCCTGCTTGTGATCTCTCTCTGTCAAATAAATAAATAAAATCTTAAAAAAAATACATAACTAGAGGCAGTGATAGTCCTTATAAAAATGTATACAAGAAAAAGAGGAATTGTGAGAGATCATTAAAATAAACACTAAGGGATTTTTCTTTTAAAACATAAGAAAAAAATTATCAGCTTGGGGCAGTAAATTAATTGTGTAAAGAAAATTATAAAGTTTCCTCATAATGCAAAGACTAATATGAACATATATAGATTTTATTACAGCCTTATCTAAAAGAGGAAAAAATGGAAATACCAAATATTGAAAAATAGGGGAGTAGCTAAAGAAAAACTGGTACTTCCACAAGATAAAATAATATTAACAAATTAAACTTTATTTATGAAATAATATTTACTAAACATGAGAATAGTATCAATATAATATTATTAAGGAATATGTATATTATATATAAAAGTATGTTATCTTTGTTATGCATGAATGTGACTAAATTTATCAAATTTTCTAATTATATTTTAGATGATCTAATTTAAAAGTATGTACTGTTGGATTACATTATATTTTATTAGGTTGTCCTGGGGAACACCAAAAGATAGGCAAAATCTTCCAGAGGAGCTACAAAATTAATAACTTACATAAAATCTTTGTACATAGGAAACTCTACAAGTATGGGAAATGTATAGCGATAGCAAATTTTTTATATATACTATATACTATAATCATTAATTTTATGTGCAAACTTGGCTAGACTATGAAACTCATTTTTTGACCAAACATCAATTTAGATGTTTCTGTGAACATATTTTATTAACATATTTTTTAGATGAGTAATCTCATCTAGTATGAGATTTTTTTTTTTTTTTTACAATTATGCTTGAGTATTTATTTTCTAAAATTAGGATTGAATTGCCTCTCCTTTACGCAGGAACTGGGCATGGGGAATTCTGTCTAGAAATGTCTAGAAATGACATTAGTATGTCATTAAATAGATGCCGAGTAAAGCAGATTACCCTCCATAATGTGGGTGGATCTCATCTAATCTTTCTTCAACCTTAGGAGAAAAGACTGTGGTCACCAAGGAAAAAGAATTCTGCCTTCAGACTTCTTCAGACTCGAAAGTGCAACATCAATTTTTCCATGTGTCTCTAGTCAGCTCACCTGCCCTGCAGATTTGGACTGACTTGTTAGATTCTCTACAGTCTTGTAAGCCAATTCAGTAACATAATCTCTCTTTCTCTCTCTCTTTGCTATAACTTTATCTATGCTTATATCTATATCCATGTCTATTATCTGTGTAATCTATTGGTTCTGTTTCCCTGGAAAACTCTAATTCTTATATCACAGTTTTCCCTCTAATTTCCCTGAGTTATATGGGAAGGTAATATGTGTGTGTGTTTGTGTGTGACATACAAGCACACACATGTGTATTACACTGATACTTGATGGAAGTATTGAGCTTTTTAGCTAAATACTTTTTAGTATTTTTAGCTTTTCAGTGTTTTAGTTCTATGCTAAATATATATCATTGTTTACTAAAATTATTACTAGTAACAGTAGTAAAAAATTTTAAGTATGATAAAAATGCACTCAGGTTCATAGCATATTAGTTAACATACTATGAACTTGCTTTCTCTTAATTAATCTGTTATCAAAGTGCTTATCTCTGTGATAATTTGAATGTGGTTTTATATTACAATGTAACTTATGTTAAACAAAGTCAGACTATAAGAAATAGACATGTTACCAGATGAATAGAAATAATAATTAGGAAAGTCAAAAGCAGTAGATAACAGGCTTTGAAAATGTCTGTTACTCAAGATTTGAACAATTTAATAACTGGCAACAGTATATGCTGTAAGATTCTGTGAATATATATATGAGCACATATAACCATGATATATTCATCCAGTAATGTAAGCGTTTTTCAATTTTAATTTTAATACCACAGCCAACAACAAACTTTCTGTATAAACCATTCCAATAAGACTATTGTGGCACCTGAGTGGCTCAGTCAGTTAAGCATCTGCCTTCCGCTTAGGTCATGATCCTGGGGTCCTGGGATTGAGTCCTGCATCGAGCTCCCTGCTCAGTAGGGAGTCAGCTTCTCCCTCTCCATCTGCCCCTCTCCCTCTCTCTTAAATAAATAAATAAAAATATTTTTTAAAAGACTCATAACTACTCAGGAGAACGAATCAAATATAAAGTGTTAGAATTCTTCCTTCATCTCTTGGGAGGACTAAGAAACTCAGAGGCTCTGTGACTAGTTCTCTATCACCATTGTTGCCAATACTTTATTCCCCAATATTGTGACCTGTGCTTATATAAGAAATACATTTGAAAAATTAAAACTTCCAACTGGATTAATCTACTGAAGCATATCTATTAAAAATCATTTTGTTGGCCTAGCTATGCCACAAAAATCTGCAAAATATTACACATCCACATCACCTTGATTCCAGGTTTATAGAGCATGGGTGAACTTTCAGTTTAATTTCATTATTACCCTATATATGTAAGTAATAGGATCCTGCATTCTAAGCTTGGGGGCTACCATCAAAAGAACTTTTCATAGATTCTAACTTTTCCTATGTAATATGTGTGGCTGAGGATGGAAAAAATGTTTTGTGTACCTAGACATATACATGTGATTTTGAGGTATTGTGAGGGTGTGTCTTATATTTCAACCATCGAGTATTTAACCATGAGCTCAGATAAAGAGTAAGGTGTGACATCCAAGCTTTATTACTCAACCTTGATGCCAATAGTTTGTTTACAGAAAGTAAGTAGATTTACAGAGGACAAAATGAAGAATATTTTCCTAAATTAACAGATGCTATTAAATTATGATCATTTTACTTCATGTGGATAGATTTCATTCAGAATGACAGAGTCCATACACAATAGTTTGTACTTCTTAATAGACAGGATATATTACAAAATATTTACCAAACCCTGTAAATTGAGGCATAAGATATCTCTTTGAAATATTATTTATTTTCAGGGATAATAGATTTAAATTAGAATATGTTATATGCCACAGAAATATTCAGTTCCACTTCCCATCAAATATCTACTGTCATAGACTAACTGCTTCTTAATCTCTTTTAAAGCAGAATTAATATAAAAACTTTTACCAAATATATTACTCATATTTGAATTTTGAAAATTCATTGTCTGAATTTTTCCAAAGACTGTCATGTCAATTTAAAATATAGGCCCCACTCACTATAATACATAATACAACTTATGGTACAATAATTATTTATACTTTTATTGTCTTAAAAGGAATAGCTCCAAAAATTAAGTCATAGTCGCCTTTCCATGTTGATACTGCAAACAGTTTATCTTTTAGCTTCTATGCTTCATTTTATTGGAATTTTTAATCTTACGAAATGTTTACTTATGGGGGATTTTATATCCCTATTTCACTCTGTAGTAAAGAAAAGCCAGCCTAGAATCTCGGATATAAATTCAAATCCAACTTGGCACAGCTATAACTTACTGAAAGATCTTCTATGTGTTTATTGAGCTATTTCATGCTATTTTGCTGAAGTCATGAAGAAATCAATTGCATCACAGCTGCAATACTTGACCTCAAATGTCTAGATGATGGCAAATATCTTGAAACTAGCTATGGAAGGAATACGTGCCTCATCCCATAAAAGTCTTAATCAATACCGAATGCTAAATTGACAGATGTTGTAAGACTTTAACACTATCTGTACTTAATAGTAGTCTCATTTCATGTATTTTCAGTTACTTTCCTAAATACAGCTAAATTAATTACAATGATTACTTTAAGTTCCTTATCTTCCATTAAGAATAAGAGCCTGTTTCAATTTGTAATAATGACTATCTGGGCCTACAAAGATAATAAATAGCTTTATTCATCTTGAGTTGATAAAAGGTAATGTTTGCTAATTAAGTAGTTTTGAAAGGGAGGGATTTTTTTCTTCAATGAGATAGCATTTGAGAAAACAAATACTTTTTTAAAGATAAATATTGCATGATAATACAGATTTTTCCTTTTTTAAAAAAATTGGAATTTGTAAGTATAAAACAACATTGTCCATTATTCCACCCCCTAGATAATCACTGTTGAAATCTAACTTGGCAACTTCTAGAGCTCTGCTTGCTGTGTTTACAATTTGGAGAGCATACTTAAGATTAAATTGCTATCCCAATTTTTTACTTAAATAATTAAACTAGTTCTAATGCATCTTTCTATAAGTGCTAAAATAGTTCATATTCAATAAATTAATCTTAAATCTTAACATGGTTATATAATTACAAAGTTTACTGTGGATGACTTTTTCAATCATTTATTATGTGTAAAATGTATTACCAAGGACTTTCTGCAGAATATTAACACCACAACTGTCAAAGGGGGGTGAAGTGAGTATTTTTCTTTTTTTAAAACAACAGGCATCATATCAGCAAATTTAGGTGTGGTAAAGCACATTATCCTCCATAATGTAGGTGAGATTTGTCCAATCCAATAAAGACCTTCGAAGAACATAGTCTGGCTGGCTCTAAGCAAATAGAAATACTGACAGCAGACTACCCTTGAACTCAAACTGCAGCTCTTCCCTGGATCTCCGTCTACAGGCCTACCTCAACCTTTGAACCTGAGTCTCCCAAATCACGTGAGTCGATTCCAAAAAATAAATCTCTTTCTCTTTTTACGTGTATGTGTGTACATGTGTGTACACACATATGTACATGTGTATTTGTACACACAGAAGTGAAGCATAGAGACATATGCATACACTCATATATCACACATACACAGACACTCACACACACACACACATTCTGTTGGTTCTGTTTCTCTGGAGAACCATTATTAATGCATGCATGCATGTATTTAGTAAAAATAGCTAGGAGAAAACTTTAGTATCATAATTGGAATTTGAACTAAGTTCACTAGCTTCTCTAGGTCAGGTCCGCGCAATATCATATTTTTTCTGTTTTTCTCAGTCCAAGGTCTGGCTCTACCCCCAGCAGAAAATATTCTTGTTTCCTATCTTATTTGTTTCTCAGACATCTTTTAAGTAGGCACTATTCTTGTCAACATTTATATTACATAAAAATAAAATTCACAGTGGCACCTGGCTGGCTTAGTTGGTACAGCATGCCACTCTTAATTACACAGTTGTTAGTTCAGGCCCCACACTGGCCATGGAGCCTATAGACACACACACACACACACACACACACACACACACACACAAATTAGAGATGTTTGTGTGCCAGCTCTACCACTTAATAACTATATGTTCTTGAATAAATCATTAAAGAAATAAAAATCACAGAAAATAAAGGAATTCACTTAAGATGTTCAGTTCAGTGGAACTTGAAATAAATATTAGATGTATCAATCTGGGGATGCCTGGGTGGCTCAGTTGGTTAAGCAGCTGCCTTCGGCTCAGGTCATGATCCCGGCGTACTGGGATCGAGTCCCACATCGGGCTCCTTGCTCGGCAGGGAACCTGCTTCTCCCTCTGCCTCTGCCTGCCACTCTGCCTGTGCTCACTCTCTCTCTCTCTCTGACAAATAAATAAATAAAATATTTAAATTAAAAAAAAAAAGATGTATCAATCCGTGATTCAGAATATAACCCAACTGATCTGCCTGACATTGTCCCACTTTATACTCTTTCTTTTTTTTTTCTTTTCTCCCCTTCATGGTTTAATTTCTGTAGAGGTGTTTATACTTCCATTCTTTATTTCCTCAATTTGAGTTCTTTTTAAATTACTCCATCTTGACTTCTCTCTATATTGTACACAAAATGTCTCCACATTTAGCAAAGATCTATTTTTATGATTCATTGACATCTCCATATCATTTAATAAAATTGACCACTTCGCAAATCCCTGAATTTGTCAGAAAAGTATTGTGATCTCCACATTTTCATCCTAAAAACAGGAGATAAAAACCCCATGTGAATGATGTCCTCCCTATACCAGGAGAAAAGAAACATTTGTTTCATCAAAGATAGAAAGTTAAGTCTGAGAAAATTCTGTATAAATAGACCTTGTTAAAATAATTTTCATCTTTCTTTAGCTGCCCCATATATTTTAGTTACTGTTTCACAATTGCATCTCTTTGTTCAACACCATATAAAAGCATTCCGAGTCTGCCACTTTTTGGGGTCTTCATTTCCTTTTGGGTGCTTCAGTGTCACATAAAATTTAAGCTTGTGCTTTTCTCTTGCTAATCTGTCATTTGTTATTAACACTAGCCTAGGCCTAAAGGGGAAGAGAAAAGAATTTCCCTTATACACTCTCCTTTAGTAAATCAACTCTAAATGTTGATCTTTATCCAGGGTCTCTGATCTTTTTGTTACAGTTGATCTTTATCCAGGGTCTCTGATCTTTTTGTTACAGTCTCTCATTTTGATACCTCAATGGGTCTTGTGACTTCTTTCACTATATACAATCTAATGACTCACTTTCTTTCCCATCTCATATAGAAAGCTTTCTACTGAGCTCTGTGTCCATTTGTTTGCATAATATTTGCATTTGGTGTCTCTCAGGCACCTACTATTTAGAATATCCAAAGCATAGTTTGGATATTCTAATTAATTATTCTAATTATTCTAATTAATACCATTCAGAAATCTCTATGAGGCAAATCACCATCAGGTTGCTCAAGTCAAAAGCCTTTGAGTTTTACTTGACCCTTCCTCTCTTTATGGTCTATTCAAAGTCAGTTGCTAAACCCAACCTTGTTTTCTTAGTGCCTTTTATGTCTTCTGCCAGTAGCATAGTCCTAGATTTATACTAGAGCCTCAAATACTCTCCCTTCTAATATTATTATAAGTGTTCTCCATAATTCTGTCAATGAGTTTCATTTAATAAAAATCTGATCAAGTAATTTCTTAGCTTGAAAAACCCATGTCTCCCTGTTTCCATTCAGCAAAATTTATGGAATGACTACAAGGCACTATAATTTGATTTTTCTTGTGTTACTTCATTTCCTGTTTATGTGCTAGTTGTGATGTTCTTCTTTCTTTTGTATCTCTAATCTCTTACCTCTTTCTTATTATAGATTCTTCTGATGAAATCATTCTTCCCTTATGCTGCATTTAATTTTCTCCTTCCTTGGCCATTATTTTCATCTTTACTAAAATGTCATTTTTCATTAAAGCATTTTCTAGATAAAATTAACTTCCTATGTTACCTATAAAAATTTCTTCCATTTCTAATTTGTACAACCAAAGCACATGTATTTTTTTTAAAGATTTTATTTATTTATTTGACAAAGAGAGAGGTCACAGGTAGGCAAAGAGGCAGGCAGAGAGAGATGGGGAAGCAGGCTCCATCCCAGGACCCTGAGATCACGACCTGGGCCAAAGGCAGAGGCTTAACCCACTGAGCCACCCAGGTGCCCCAGCACATGCAGTTTCCATAAAAATTTTTTGCCTCATTTCATTAAGTTCTATAAGGAGAACCAAACACATATGACTGCCATATTCAAGCCTATAACTCAAGCAATTAACATAGGACCTAATATAGAGGGTATTCAATATATTTTTATAAGAAACATTAAATATAATATTCAGATTAGAATCATAAGTTTTAGTAAAATCTATTATTTTACTCTTTCCTTATTTTTGTATATTATAATGAATACTAAATGACTATGGGGAAATGCATAAATCCCTGAAATTTCTTCTTGAAGGAAAACCAACAAAGAAAAAAATATTTATTATTATATGGTATTACTTACGTGATTAATCTAAAAAAGTCAGACTTATAGAACCAGAGAGTAGAACAGTGGTTAAAAGGAGCTAGGGAGTGGGGGAAGGGAGAGATATTGGTTAAAGGGTATAAACTTTCAGTTATAAGGTGAATATGTTCTGGGGATCTAATACGCAGTATGGTGAGTGACTATAGTTAATAATACTATATTGTATACTTGAAATTTAATAAAAGAGTAGATGTTAAGTGTTCTAACCACACACACACAAGTTGAATATATTACATATTGAACATGTTAAACAATTAATGGGATTGTGGTAATTCTTTCACAATGTGTGCATGTGTGTCTGTGTATATATACAGACAAAAAATACATATTATAATTATATATAATGTATTATATATTATATATTTGGAGTCTACAATGTGATGATATTATATATATGTCTATATACAGATATATATGTAACATAATGATATATATAAATATTTATTATATATTTAGTAATTTATTATATATCATATTTATATATTATATATTATATATCACTATATTATTTTATATATGTCTGTGTACAGACATATATAATATCATCACATTGTAGACTACAAATATATATAATTTTTGCCAATTATACCTCAATAAAGTTGGAAAAGAAGCTATAAGATGTTACTAAAATCTATTTCAACTTACTCAAATGTTATCTCACTGTACCACTCTAGTCTCTAGTCCAGATTTTTCCTCAGAGAATTAAGATAGCACTCAAAGTCTTCAAATTAGAATACTTTCTGGTAAGAAATTATGAAATGAATGTAGTTTAATGTTTAGCAGATATTATTTTTTAATTTTCCGTCTCATATAATGATTTATTGATCTTTTTTCTCAAAGGAAGAGAGTTATCATGAGAGGATGAATTGTGTCTTTTATATCAATCAACTCCCTATCACTTTAAATGTCATTTATATTCAATTAATTAATATACAGTGTATAACTAGTTTCAGACATAGAATTCAGTAATTCACCAGTTGCATATAACACTAAGTGCTCATTACATCACGTGCCCTCCTTAATGACCAATACCTTACCTCATTCCCCCACCCATCTATCCTCCAGCAATCCTCACTTTATTTTTTATAGGTGAGAGTCTCTTACAGTTTTCTCCATCTCAGATTTCATCTTATTTTGTTTATCGCTCCCATACCCTATGATCCTGTTTTGTTTCTTAAGTTCCACATATGAATGAAATTATATGAAAATTGCTTTCTCTGATTTACTTCACTTAGCCTAACACCCTCCAGTTCCATCTACGTCCTTGCAAATGATAAGATTTCATTTTTGATGGCTGAGTAATATTCCATTGTATACATTTATGGCGTATTTTATTTATTTATTTATTTATTTAAAATATTTTATTTATTTATTTGACTGACAGAGATCACAAGTAGGCAGAGAGGCAGACAGGGAGAAAGAGGGGGAAGCAGGTCTCTGCTGAGCAGAGAGCCTGATGTGGGGCTCGATCCCAGGACCCTGGGATCATGACCAGAGCCAAAGGCAGAGGATTTAACCCACTGAGCCACTCCAGGCACCCCTATAGCGTATTTTCTTTATCCAGTCATGTATTGATGGACATCTGGGCTCTTACCATAACTTGACTATTGTGGACATTGCTGTCATAAACACTGGGGAGCTGGTGCCCCTTTAGGTCACTATGTTTCTATCCTTTGATAACTACCTAGTAGTACAATTGCTGGGTCATATAGTGCAGCTCTATTGTTAAGATTTTAAGAGACCTCCACACTGTTTTCCAAAGTGGCTATTCTAGCTTACATTCCCACATACATTGAAAGAGGATTCCCCTTTCTGCAAATCCTCGCCAACAGTTATTGTTTTTTGACATGTTAATTTAAGCCATTCTGACTGGTGTGGGATGATATCTCTGAGTGATGTTGAACATTTTCTCATATGTCTGTTGGCCATTTGTAAGTCTTCTTTGGAGAACTATCTATTCATGTCTTCTGCCCATTTCTTAACTAGGTTATTTGGTTTTTTGGATGTTGAGTTTCATAAGTTCTTTATAGATGTTGGATACCAGCCATTTATCTGGTAAGACATTTGCAAATATCTTCTACTATTATGTACATTGTCTTTTTGGTTTTGCAGACTGTTTCCTTTGCTGTGCAAAAGTTTTTTATCTTGATGAAGTCCCAATAGTTCACTTTTGCTTTTGTTTCCCTTGCCTTTGGAGATGTGTCTAACAAAAATCCTCTAAGATATTGATGGATTCTTATCTTATATTTAGCTCTTTCATTCATTTTGAGTCTTTGTGTATGGTGTAAGGAAATGGTCCAGTTCTTCTGCATGTGGCTGTCCAATTTTCCCAGCACTATTTGTTGAAGAGGTATTCTTCCATTGGGTATTCTTTCCTGTTCTGACAAAGATTAGTTAACCATAGAGTTGAGGGTCCATTTCTGGGTTCTCTATTCTGGTCCATTGACCTATGTGTCTGTTTTTATGCCAGTATCATATTGTCTTGATGATTACAGCTTTGTAATAGAGCTTAAAATCCAGAATTGTGATGCCACCAGCTTAAGTTTTCTTTTTCAACATTCCTTTGGCTATTCGGGGTCTTTTCTGGTCCTACACAAATTTTAGGATTATTAGTTCCAGCTCTGTGAAAAATCTTAATGGTATTTTGATAGGGATTGCACTGAATGTGTAGATGGCTCTGGGTAGCACAGACATTTTAAAAATACTTCTTCTTCCAATCCATGAGCATGTCATGTTTTTTTCCATTTCTTTGTATCTTCCTTAATTTCTTTCATAAGTATTCTATAGTTTTCAGAGTATAGATCCTTTACCCCTTTGGTTTGGCTTATGCCTAGGTATCTTATAGTTCTTGGTGCAATTGTAAATGGGATTGATTCCTTAATTTCTCTTTCTTCTGTCTGATTTGTTAGCGTATAGAAATGCAATTGATTTCTGTGCATTGACTTTATATCCCGGCACTTTGTTGAACTCCTGTATGAGAGCAAGCAGTTTTAGGGTAGATTCTTTTGGGTTTACACATAGAGTATCATATCATCTGTAAAGAGTGAGAGTTTGCTTTCTTCTTTGCTGATTTAGATGCATTATATTTCTTTTTGTTGTCTGATTGGTGGGACTAGGACTCTAGTACAATGTTGAACAAAAGTGGTGATAGTAGACACCCCTGTCATGTTCTTGACCTCAGGGAAAAAGCTCTCAGTTTTCCCCATTGAGAATTGTATTTACTGTGGGCTTTTTGTATATGGTTTTTTATGATATCAAGGTATGTTTCCTCTATCCCTACAATGAGAAGAGTTTTAATCAAGAAAGGATGTTCTATTTTATCAAATTTTTTTTTCTTTTGCATCAATTGAGAGGATCTTGTGATTCTTGTCCTTTCTTTTATTAAGGTGCTGTATCACACTGATTGACTTTCAGATGTTGAACCACCCTTGCAGACCAGAAATAAATCCCACTTGGTTGTGGTAAATAATCCTTTTAATGTGTTGTTGGATCCCATTGGCTATTATCTTGGTGAGAATTTTTGGCACCATGTTCTTCAGTAATATTGGTTTGTAATTATCCTTTTTGGTGGGATCTTTGGTTTTGGGATAAGTTTGGAGGTTTCCTTCCATTTCTACTTTTTGAAACAGCTTCAGAAATAAAAGTATTTGTAATGTTTGATAGAATTCCCCTGGAAAGCCATCTTGTCCTGGACTCTTATTTTGGGGAGATTTTTTAAATTACTGCTTCAATTTCTTTGCTGGTTATGGATCTGTTCAGATTTTCTGTTTCTTCCTCCTTCAGTTTTGGTAGTTTATTTGTTTCCAGGAACGCATCCATTTCTTCAAGATTGCCTAATTTGTTGGCATATAGTTGTTCATAATATGTTCTTATAATTGTTTGTATTTCTTTGGTGTTGGTTGTGATCTCTCGTCTTTTTTTTTTTTCCTTATTTTCAACTTGCTATGTTGTTTTTTTAAAATTTCTTTTCAGTGTAACAGAATTCATAGTTTTTGCACCAAACGCAGTGATCCCTGCAATGCGTGCCCTCCATAATACCTACCACCTGGCTCCCCCGACCTCCCCCCTACCCCTCCCGCCCCTTCAAAACCCTCAGGTTGTTTTTCAGAGTCCTTAGTCTCTCATGGTTCATCTCCCCCTCCAATTTCCCTCAACTCCCTTCTCCTCTCCATCTCCGTATGTCCTCCGTGTTATTTGTTATGCTCCACAAATAAGTGAAACCATATGATAATTGACTTTCTCTGCTTGACTTATTTCACTCAGCATAATCTCTTCCAGACCTGTCCATGTTGATACAAAAGTTGGGTATTCATCCTTTCTGATGGAGGCATAATACTCCATAGTGTTTGTGGACCACATGTTCCTTATCCATTTGTCCATTGAAAGGCATCTTGGTTCTTTCCACAGTATGGTGACCATGGCCATTGCTGCTATAAACATTGGGGGTACAGATGGCCCTTCTTTTCACCACATCTGTATCTTTGGGGTAAATACCCAGTAGTGCAATTGCAGGGTCATAGGGAAGCTCTATTTTTAATTTCTAGAGGAATATCCACACTGTTCTCCAAAGTGGCTGCACCAACTTGCATTCCCACCAACAGTGGAAGAGGGTTCCCCTTTCTCCACATCCTCTCCAACACACGTTGTTTCCTGTCTTGTTAATTTTGGCCATTCTAACTGGTGTGAGTTGGTATCTCCGTGTGGTTTTAATTTGAATCTCCCTGATGGCTAGTGATGATGAACATTTTTTCATGTGTCTGATAGCCATTTGTATGTCTTCGTTGGAGAAATGTCTGTTCATATCTTCTGTCCATTTTTTGATATGATTATCTGTTTTGCGTGTGTTGAGTTTGAGAAGTTCTTTATAGATCCTGGATATCAACCTTTTGTCTGTACTGTCATTTGCAAATTGCCTCTTTGTTTTGTTGACTGTTTCCTTTGCTGTGCAGAAGCTTTTGATCTTGGTGAAGTCCCAAAAGTTCATTTTCACTTTTGTTTCTTTTGCCTTTGGAAACATATCTTGAAAGAAGTTGCTGTGGCTGATATCAAAGAGGTTACTGCCCATGTTCTCCTCTAGGATTCTGATGGATTTCTGTCTCACATTGAGGTCTTTTATTCATTTTGAGTTTATCTTTGTGTACGGTGTAAGAGAATGGTCGAGTTTCATTCTTCTACATATATCTGTCCAATTTCCCCAGCACCATTTATTGAAGAGACAGTCTTTTTTCCACTGTATATTTTTTCCTGCTTTGTTGAAGATTATTTGACCATAAAGTTGAGGGTCCATACCTGGGATCTCTATTCTGTTCCACTGGTCTATGTGTCTGTTTTTTTGCCAGTACCATGCTGTCTTAGTGATCACAGCTTTGTAGTAAAGCTTGAAATCAGGTAACGTGATGCTGCCAGTTTTATTTTTGTTTTTCAACATTTTCTTAGCAATTATGGGTCTCTTCTGCTTCCATACAAATTTTAGGATTATTTGCTCCAGCTCTTTGAAAAATACTGGTGGAATTTTGATTGGAATGGCATTAAAAGTATAGATTGCTCTAGGTAGTATAGACATTTTAACAATGTTTATTCTTCCAATCAAAGAGCATGGAATGGTCTTCCATCTTTTTGTGTCTTCTTCAATTTCTTTTATGAGTGTTCTGTAGTTCCTCGAGTACAGATCCTTTACCTCTTTGGTTAGGTTTATTCCCAGGTATCTTATGGTTCTTGGTGCTATAGTAAATGGAATCGGTTCTCTAATTTCCCTTTCTGTATTTTCATTGTTAGTGTATAAGAAAACCACTGATTTCTGTACATTGAATTTGTATCCTGCCACGTTACTGAATTGCTGTATGAGTTCTAGTAGTTTGGGGGTGGAGTCTTTTGGGTTTTCCATATAAAGAATCATGTCATCTGTGAAGAGAGAGAGTTTGACTTCTTCATTGCCAATTTGGATACATTTTATTTCTCTTTGTTGTCTGATTGCTGTTGCTAGGACTTCTAATACTATGTTGAACAAGAGTGGTGAGAGTGGGCATCCTTGTCGTGTTCCTGATCTCAACGGGAAGGCTGCGAGGTTTTTCCCATTGAGGATGATATTTGCTGTGGGTCTTTCATACATAGATTTTATGAAGTTAAGAAATGTTCCCTCTATCCCTATACTTTGAAGCTTTTTAATCAGGAATGGAGCTGGATTTTGTCAAATGCTTTTTCTGCATCAATGGAGAGGACCATGTGGTTCTTCTCTCTTCTCTTATTGATTTGTTCTATCACATTGATTGAACCATCCTTGTAACCCAGGAATGAATCCCACCTGGTCATGATGGATGATCTTTTTAATGTGCTGTTGGATCCTATTTGCTAGGATCTTGTTGAGAATCTTAGCATCCATATTCATCAGTGATATTGGTCTGAAATTCTCCTTTTTTGTGGGGTCTTTGCCTGGTTTGGGGATCAGGGTAATGCTGGCTTCATAAAAAGAGTCTGGAAGTTTTCTGCTGCTTCAATTTTTTGCAACAGCTTTAGGAGAACAGGTGTTATTTCTTTGAAAGTTTGGTAGAATTCCCCAGGGAATCCATCAGGTCCTGGGCTCTTGTTTTTTGGGAGGTTTTTGATCAGTGCTTCAATCTTGTTACTAGATATCGGTCTATTCTGGTTGTCTATTTTCTTCCTGGTTCAATTTTGGGAGTTTATATTTTTCCAGGAATGCATCCATTTCATCTAGGTTGCTTAATTTATTGGCATATAACTGTTGATAATAACTTCTGATGATTGTTTCTACTTCCTTGGTGCTAGTTGTGATCTCTCCCTTTTCATTCATAATTTTATTAATTTGAGCTTTCTCTCTTTTCTTTTGGATTATGTGGCCAATGGTTTATCAATCTTATTGATTCTTTCAAAAAACCAGCTTCTAGTTTCATTGACACGTTCTACTGTATCTCTAGTGTCTACCTCATTGATCTTGCTCTAACCTTGATTATTTCCCTTCTTGTGCGTGGAGTTGGTTTGATTTGTTGTTGATTCACCAGTTCTTTAAGGTGTAGGGACAGCTGTTGTATTCTGGATTTTTCAATTTTTTTGAGGGAGGCTTGAATGGCTATGTATTTCCCCCTTAGGACTGCCTTTGCTGTATCCTATAGGTTTTGGACCGAAGTGTCTTCATTCTCATTGGTTTCCATGGATTGTTTAAGTTCTTCTTCGTCTCCTGGTTGATCCAAGCATTCTTAAGCAAGGTGGTCTTTAGCTTCCAGGTGTTTGAGTTCCTTCCAAACTTTTCCTTGTAGTTGATCTTCAGTTTCAAAGCATTGTGATCTGAGAATATGCAGGGAATAATCTCAGTATTTTGATATCGGTTGAGTCCTGATTTGTGACCCAGTATGTGGTCTATTCTGGAAAAGGTTCCATGTGCACTTGAGAAGAATGAGTATTCTGTTGTTTTAGGGTGGAATGTTCTGTATATATCTATGAGGTCCATCTGCTCCAATGTGTCATTCAA